>PVIW01006758.1:0-52742 GCA_004026585.1 Noctilio leporinus | reverse complement strand
CAATTTTGGCCGCTTCTTTGTATTTTACACCTTAGTGTTTAAACTAATGAAGCTGTAATCAGCAGCCAGACTCAAGCTCCACAAGGTGGGCAGAGTAATTCCTGTGGGCAGGACTATTGCTTCCTCTCAAGCTGATGCCCTCGGAGAAGAGTGTTCTGCCTGAGAAAGATGGCTCCAGATGAATGGGGAATGATTCAGCACAGTGTTCCTGGTGGCTGTTCCTTCAGTTCTCTCCCCAGAGCCACCAGCTACAGACTTTCCTAAGTATCTAGTCCACTTTTCCCACTCTCTGAGAAATTTTGTGCATTGGTCCTTTAAGAGGCCCTTTGAGTCTTCAGCCATTTCTCCCTGGAAGGTAGAGACCCTGCTGTTTTTCACATTGGATGTTATCTGGGTTCCTTTCCAGCTCTGGTGCTGTAGTCTGGGAGCCCAGCTTGGGGTTTAGACCCCACACTGATCAGAGGGAAATAGAATCTGGAAGTTCAGCTGCCAACTGTGGGAGCCCAGCCAGATCTCTCATGCCTCCGCCACACTCTCTACCAGTCACATGTGGTGAAGTGGTTTCTTCTGTCTGTCCATGGTTTTAAGGCTTTCTCTCCAGCTAATGTTTGGTTGGTTATTCATGACGCCTTCTCTACAGTTTAGTTGTAATTCCAGATTGGTCCTGGAAGGAGGTTAGTGTAGCTTTCATTTACTCCTCCGCTATCTTAGATCTCTCCCCTCAAGTTTTAATGAGATATAAATTATAGCCTTATTTGACTCATGAGGAAGTTGAGGCTCTAAAGGATACCCAGGGCCACATCAGAAGTAGCAGATTTACGATTTGGACCTAGGTTGTCTGGCCCCAAGTAAGTGTAACCACTGTGCTGATGCCTCCACATTGACTATATCAGCAAATGCAGTGGGCAGAAAAGAATTCTATTTTGATATAATCTCATGAGACAAAGCTAAAAATCCTGTGTCAGGAAGATACTTGTACTGCCTCAATAGTTATCCAACTACTCTGGAAGGAGCCTCCATAAAGTTGAAAAACAGCTGTTGCTCTGGTCCATTTGTCTTCAGTCACAGCATAACTTGTGTAAAAATGGAGGAGAGTGCCTTCTGATAAAAATGGTGGCATACCCATGTAGAGCTCTGCTTATACTTCATTCTGGAGGGTGGTGGTTCTCAAGCTGGTTCTCATCCTGTGATGGAATACTTTACAGCGTTGAGAATGAATGAGTTACACCTACACAACAGTATGGATGCTTCCACAATAGGGGGCAGTGCCTAGAAGTAGGCACTAAGGGCTCCTAGGGCACTGGCTACACAGCCATATGTTCGTTTGATAAAATCCACAGTGAGCTATACAATGTGTAGTTTTCCATATGTATATAGTTTCACTCAAGAGTTTCTTTAATGGCATATGCTATAGTTAACTGAAGTATTATGAAAAATTCAAACTCCTGAACTCATATCTAAAGATTCCCATTCTGGGTGGAGCCCTAGAGTTTGCAGTTGTAATAAATTCTGAGGCAGGTAGTTCAGACATAAGCTTGTAAGAAACACAGTGATGCTACTGACTTAGTCTGTTGTTGATCAGCTTAACTCTGGCCATTAGCAGGATTACATAGGCTAAGCAAAACATTTTTTGAGAATAACTGAACTCACACGATAGGGTGTATCTTACTTGATTTAAAGAATCCACAAAAATGTAGAAACATTATATAAAGCTTCTGCAAGAAGATTTTTCTGAATCCTTTTGATGCCTATATGAGAGATGTTTAAAAATCTTCCTGCATTTTAATGGAAAGAGGATAAATTTCAGATGTGGTTCTGTCCTACCAAAGTTTATCTCCATTAGATAGAAGTCATCCACATGTGACTACAGTTTATCACCATCCACATCCTTCACTGTCTCATCTTCTTCCACCCACATGCAAAAGTCGTGTTTGAAACTACTCCTCCCCAGCTTTTCCACTGGGCCTTTGTCATACCATTTCATGCCAACTTACATGTGTGTTAAGTGGAAAACGTGGCTTGAACTATACATTATTATTGGCCTATAAGTGTGCACATAACTCTGAGTGATGGTTAGACATGTCTCAAGATTGCCCTATTACTCATTCTTTGGCTGAGTATTGCTAACTTACTGATAATGAGAAAGCCCTGGCAAATCTTGGTGCCCATCCTATCTTAAGAATCTGCCTCATCCTTTCAGCCCAACCATTTGAGTGCAGTGAAATGACATAGGGGAGAGTGTGAACCAGGTCCCTGTCTACCAATTTCTTAACCTCAATTGAGGTAAATAGAGGCACAGTGTCAGAAGAGATAAAGGCTGGCCACCATGTGCTATAAATGATGGGTTTGGAGCTGTGATTGTGAGATGAGCCAAGGCTACCTGGACCCATTGTGAGAAAGTGTCTGATAGAGTCATAAAAAGCATCTCTGAAGCTACTCTTTACCTTTACTTGGACTTTTCACTAAGGTTCCTGTGTCACAGCCCATGGAAACATGGTGCCTTTCAAGACGCCTGACTTGCATCATACATTTATGTGTCTGAAATCAACTCCAGGCATCTGGCCCACTCTTTCTTGAGAATAGTTTGGCAGTGAGCAGTGGGCCATGCGACCAAGCTGCCTCACATCCTTTGAGGAAATTGGCAGGACATAATTAATTAAATATACACAAACTAACAGAGATCCAGATAAGATATTCTTTAAGGTGTGAGTAAAATCAGGTGGCTTATAACAGTTGCATTTCCTCATGCTTCTTCAGAAATGGGCATTTCTCAACCTGTGTTTTCAGGTAGGGGCTGATACGAAATGAAAATAATTATATAGTTTGATGAAGCTGAAGAGTTAGGCCTGGGAGATTTTTTCACCTTAAAATATTCATTGGCAGTAATACCTGTAATCTTGGGTCTACTCTGGCTGATAGTTCAGAACCTGAGCATTGAGTGTTGCTCCTTTAGACAGACCAAAAGCTGCAGTTAGGGTGCAAGATGGCATTGTTAGAGCTATGGTCTTTGGCTTCTGAAAGACTTACGATGAATCAATTGTAAACTCACAGCCAGAGAAGCAGTTGGGAAACTTAGCGACTTCCTAAATAAATGCTAGTTTCCTTGTCTATGTGTGCACAGGCCTACTTTGCAGATAACATTGGCTCTCAGTGGGAACCAGTTAGTGTCTCAGAGCTCTTACAGACACAAAAGTAAGCCCCTGAAAGCATCTTCTCATTGATGAGTCTAATGCCACTATTGGAGAAATGACCATTAAGAATTGCTTTTGTTGGGTAGGGAGAGGGGCGTGGAAGATGAAGACCTTGATTTGATTTTAGAGTTAGATGCCTCAAGTGTTTTTGTTCTCAAAAAGGCAAGCATCTATTGCACCTAAGGTGATCACGGAGGAAATTCTGTTTTACATTGGAGCAATGTGGAACAAACGTTAATCTTAGAGTAAAACAAACAAAAAACCAGTTCAGATTCCAAGTTGACTGAACCTATTTTTTCATCTGTAAAAGGAGAATAACACCTGACTTATCTATTTCAGTGTTTCTCTTGAAAACTAAATAATATGAAGCATATGAAAATATCTTCGGAAAGTATATAAGATAGAATTTTAAGCAGGTATGAGTTCTTGAAATCTTTACATTTTTCCTCAGGTTCCATGATTATAACATCATTTAAATATGCTACCCCCTTCCTAATGCAAATAATAAAGTTCTCAGTGAAATGCTGGTAAAGTCCCAAATCAATAGAAATCCCTGCTAAAGCAGCTCACTGTATAATGCTCCTCAACAAGTAATCATTGTGAATGGATTTGCTGAAAGCATTATTGCCAATTGCTTTGTAAGCTTAAGAAATCTGTTGATATTTCTGAAGGTAGGATGTTGCAGTTACATGACTGCGTAGGCACTGATTCTTGTTTTGTTTTGTTTTTTTTTAAGTAGATATATTTGCATTGACTTGGCAATAGTAGGTACAGCAAATTTAACATACTACTTTGTTACAGAAATTCAGTAGCACCAGTTCATGGTTTAAATGATCTAGAACTATAGTGTTAAAGTATGCTTATACTCCTGGCTGTATTAAAAATGAACACACAGCCCTGGCTGGTGGCACAGTGGGTAAGGTGCTGGCCTGCGAACCCAAATGTTGCAGGTTTGATTCCCCAGTCAGGGTACATAACCAGGTTGCAAGCCAGGTCTCCAGCCAGGTCCGTAGCTGGAGGCAGGTGAAAGGCAACCATACATGATTCTCTGTTTCTCTCCCTCTCTGCCTCTCTCCCTTCCTCTCTTTCTGGAAATAATAAATTAAAAAATCTTAAAAAATAAAAAAAATAAACACAAACAGAAATGAAGTAAATGTAATTTTTACCACTGCTTGGAGGAAGGTTGAATAAGTACCATATAGCTTCACAAGTGTGTTGACAACAAATTTAGGCTATGACTTGGTTAAGGGTTAAATTGAAAGAATGCTTAAAAGCCACAAACATGGTTCTTCATTGATAAAGCAGGGCTTCTCCTGAGTCCATGTTCACTGGCTGGGAGACATTCAGGCCCTTCTCCTATGGTCCTTCTCAGTAGCCACTGATCTGGCCTCCCCTCCTCTCCCTCTCCTTTAACAATCTTGCTGATCTGTTCTAACCAAGGCCCGAAGGCTGAGGCAGAGAGAACAATTTCAACCATTTACATTTCTCTTTCCCTGACGCAAAGTCCAATCTTGAGGAAGAGATGGAAGTCATGATAAAAGTACCCTACACTCAAGCTTTACCCATTCCTTATTCTTAACCTGTGTTAATTGCTTGGACCTTGCTAGATTAATGACTCGGTGACCAGAAGGCTGAATGATCACATAAAGCATATAATTTTAAAATATTTTTGTAGATTTTTTTATGGTCTTATAAAAACTTGAAAGTCCCTGTCCTTTGCCAACATTCACATGTGCATCAAGATGATTTTCCTTTCTCAATATATAGGGGAGATTTAATTAGCTCATGTGCCTTCATTTTGGAAAATTTACATGGTAATTTCTTATCCCCTTTTCTAGTATAGTATTTTCAAAGGGAAGAGGCAGCCTACAAATGTGTCACCTTGGGGCCCCATTCCCTCCTCATGGTTTCAACGGTTCATTTTGGGTGACTGCCTTTGACTTCTCTTGATATTGCACCTCACCTTTGCAAGCTACTGAAGCCAGAAGCTACTAGGTCAGGCCATGATTATTTTACCTTTACCTCTTTTAAACCTTCTCCTTCCCCAGATTTTTATTAAAAAATTTTCAAACCTATAGAAAAATTGTAAAAGTGGCAAAATAAATACACAATGTTCATGTACATATACCAGTTCTTACTGTTTTGCCACATTTGCTTGCTCTGTCCCTCATGAGCTCTATCTGCAGATTTTGCTGAACTATTATTAAAAATGGCAGATAGCATGCTTATTTACTAAATACATCAGCATGCACCATCTAAAAATGACTTCTTCCTACCTAATCACAACACACCATTATTAAACTAAAAAAAATAACGATCATTCAATAAACAATAAACTCCATATTTAAAGACCTTCAGTGGTTCCAAGAATGCCTTTTATTACTTTTTCCCTCCTCTTAGAATCCAATCAAGGATTGGAAACACATTGCATATAGTGATATATCACTTTAGTCTCCTAATCCAGGACAGTCCTCAGGCCTTTTGTTGCCATTGGCCAACTCATATTGAACCAGTTTTATGTCATTGACTGATTCCTAATGAACCAGTTCCTCATCAACAATTCCCAGGTTGCTCTCTTCCAGTAATGAGTTGAAATCTCTCCATGGCAGGGATTTACTGGCAATCTTAACCTGGTTAAGCCTGGAGATAGTTAAAATTCATGTGATGGCTTCAATTCCTTTGGCAAAAGACCATGTAGGAAAATGTGAAAGACGTGTTTATGGTTAATGTTTCAAAGCAATTAGCCAAGGTGACCTGCTTTCAGAGCTAGCACCATCCTCAGGCTTTTTGTCCTGGAAATTATGAATGAGATGCAGTCCTTGGACTTAAAAAGTAAATGCACCTGATGTTTGGCGATATGAATATTTGTGATAGTTTTTGTGATAATAGATTTTGAAGGACAGGTTCTGTCAAGGTAACCCCATTCATCTTCTGAATGCACACTTCAATTTTAAAAAAACATCTCCAGTGTGTCTGATCTGCAGATCTTTTGGAGCATATATTCCTGCTGACTGTTAGCATGTGGCCTCTATATTTTATGGGTATTTGATATTTGAATTGTTTCTTTAATTGCTCTAATACTGTCATCTGTTAGGCCTTAGTTTGTCATCAGCCCATTCTGTGCATGCAAGTCTCCGCACAAGAATGAGCTCACCATGTTCCTGGCACTGTTTGTGAAGAGTGTGAGGACTAAGTGAGATAGCAGCCCCATAACGTACGGGTAAAATTAATCCCAAAATGCAGATGAGGAAACCGATGAACTCTCAATGGACAACTTGCCCATTACCACACGGCTAGGGGTTTAAACCTTGACAGTTTGATTGCAGACCCTGCTCATATCATCTCTTTATGTTGTGCCCTTACAGAGATACCACTTATCTTTTAAGAAACTTTAGATGCTATTTTGAGGCAGGTAGTGTGCTGCTGAAATACTGGTTTTGTTCTGCTTACTGAACCTAGTGAGCTGTTTATGAGATTTAAATCTCAGAATAGCGATACTAGTGAGCAGCCCACCTTTGCTAAATTTAGGTCCTGAGGAAAGCTCATTTTGGCCAGGTCTGGGCTTCTGTTATCAGAAGTCTGGACTCTGGCTTGCATCACTTTCAGATTAAAGTGTTTTAGGCACACTTGAGGAGTAGGATGATGGAAAGAAAAAGTTGTGTTCTCCAAAAAGTCTATGAGGAAACTAGAAAAGTCATTGCCATTATTTCTGGCCGCTGAAAGATGTGTCCTGTGGCAGCAAAAATAGGCGATAAAGATAAGCAGGCCTCCAGCAAACTGTCTTTTCTTTGGGACAAGTGGGTCTGAAGTGACCTCCTCTTAAATTACAGCAGGAACTCATCAAAAATAAAAACACCAACTAGGAGGAAGGAACCAAAACATCAACACTGAACCGGAATGCCCCTGACCAACCTTAAAGAACCCTTAAATGGTCAATAAATGTATAGTGTTGGCTGTAATTATTGTATCTTTCAAGATAACATTTAAAGAAATATCTTTAAGTACTTTCTCTGTCCTTTTAGATAAGATGATTTGATTGTGTTTGCTTCTCTTCCAAGGGACCAAAAAGGGAAGTTCTAAGCTTTTTATAACATGAGGCCTCTAGAGGTTTTCACTTTGGGGATTTAAAAACAAATTTCCTGTCTCTATATGAAAAAAAAAAGAAAGAAAAAGACTAGAAGAGAGCAGGGAAAATGATGGTTGGGACATGAGAATTATGGCTGATTTTTAGAATTCAATTTTTTAAAACTTCTTATAATTTTATACATTTATGGGTTAAAAATTAAAATGTTTAGAGGGAGGGTAACAGATTCATCAGCCTCTGACCTAGGAAGAGGGTGGGGGAAATGGGGAGCATAGAACTGGTAGAGGAGGAAGGCAGAGGAATTTCCTAGAATCCTCTTTTGGTTGCTGATTAATGAGACAAGCCACTCTGCTTCTCCAGGAGTCTTGACTCTCTTGAAATCAAAAAAGAAGAAAAGAAAAATGTATATCAACTTCAACTCCATGCATTTTCAGATGTTTCCTTTCCTTTTATCAACTAAAAAGGAAAATGTCCCTGAGCAACCAGAAGAATCCCCAATTTAGAAATTGAGATCTCCAGATCTCCCCACTCACTTGTTCAGGAAGAAATAAGATGGGAACCTAATATCTACATTCCTCAGATATTTAAAATTTAGTGCTATGGGGGCAAATGAAATCTCCTCTCCCCATGATGTCGAAGAGCCTAACCTGAAGCCACATAGTTGGTTTAGATGTTGGCACTCTTTTATATGGAAATATTCCAAGAAGGTGCATCACGTCTGGAACTGATCTAGGGAATTGGGCCTTTTTCAGAATCCATTGCAGGTGGCACTTTGAAGTGTGGCTGCAGACTTTTTCATCAATAATATAATCTCTGGATCAGAGATCACCCCAGATCCAACCACACTTCCTCACTTGCTTACTCCTCATAAGTAAGCTCCTCAGGAGCTCACCAGAAATAAAAACACCAACTGGGAAGAAGGAACCAAAACATCAACACTGAACCGGAATGCCCCTGACCAACCTTAAAGAACCCCTAAATGGTCAATAAATGTACGTCAGGCCTCATGTTCCTGCACATTCCTGGCCTATGCTCTGTGTTTCAGTGTGTCCTTAAAGGCCACCCCTGCCCACCTCACTTAAGATGGCCCCGCATTCCTTATCGCATGACAAGTGTTTAGGTGCTTTTGTTGTTCTTTTCTTAAATAATTTCAATTCGTGCCTAACTTTGCACTCCTAGAATTCAAAGCATTACTTCCTCTCCAGAACCCTGTCTATCCACATACGGATACCATTTGTGGTGCCTGCAGATATATCGAGATTACCCAGGGGGAAAGTTCCAAGAGTTAGGTTTTGCCAGCGATGTCTACTGTGGTATTCCTTCCCAATATAGTGTTTTCCATGCATTTTTTAAAAATTTTATTGTTGTTGTATTACATCCATCCCCTTTTTGCTCCCCTCTGTCCCCCTCCCCACCCACCCATTTCCCCCAAAGTCAACCCCACCTGTTGTCCATGTCCATGGTTCCTTTATACTAGGTTCTTGTCTAAACTGCTCCCCTTCCTTGCCTCTGCCTCCCCCGTCCCCCAATTTTTCCATGCATTTTAATAGTCATTTATTGGCTGTCCATGGTCAGCCTATAGATAAGGTTGAATGTGCACGACACCTTGCAGTAATATAAAAACCAAATGGTACATGTTCAGCCGCTCATCATTTGGAATTTAGATTTGCCCCAGGCAAAGGAAATAACCCAGCCCATATTGCTTCCAGAGAAAATAGAGCAGAGCACTTGATCTTATACCAGTGGCAGGAGGACACCTGGGACCCCCAATTCCTTTCCAGGCCCCTTCTTGACAAGTTCCCATGTTCATGAACAAGGTCAGGAATTCCCGACACGCTGCACAGGAAATGGCAGTTAAGCCTCATGGGGATGACATGGCTAACGTGCGGGGTGTGGGGAGAGGCCGTTGCTTCAATCCAATGTGGGTTCCCAGCTTTGCAAGTACAGAGACTGGATGTTCACACTGGCCAGCCAGAGAGCCCCTCGATTCAGTAGAGAAGCCATAGTGAACACTGGGCAGTTTGCCAGGAAGAAAAGGCATTTTGTGTTATAGAAACAAGATATGTGGGCAGCAGGTGGGTTTTGTCTACGTCTTTCCTTCTGTGGCTACTTCACCCAGCCTGCTTTTTCACCAAACGTACAGTAGTGCTGGGAAAACACCTAGCAGCCAGGTCCCCTGAAGTACAGCCACTTCCAGAGCCCACAACTTTGGGACTTGTGCTGTGTCCTTAGATAGAGAGCAATTTGGGGATAACTGGTATACCAGCTCACAAACCAAATGTAGCAAACAATAGCTTTAACTTCTCAAACACTCCTCACAGTGTCTTCTCGACCTCCTCATTCCAAACCTTCAATGGCAAGAAAGAAAAATACCTCAGCACCAGGAATAACCCACAGCAAGCCTGGGTCACATTGTTTTGATTTTTCTTTGATTTTTGTCTTTGATAGTTTCCATCTCTTAGGTGACTGAAGCAGTGCAGCAGAATTGGTTAAGATCCTGTGCGTAGACTACACAGCATCATTCCTGGCTATGGTGGTTCTTAAACTGGTGTAAATGAGAATCCCCTGGATTCTCATTAAAACACAAACTGCTAGTCCTTACCCCCAATTTCCAATTCAGCACTTAAGGGATGGAGCTCAAGGATGTACAGTTCTAACAAGTTGCCAGGTGCTGCTGATGGTCCGCACTTTGAGAAACACTGCTTTATGAGGTTACATATGATTGTGTCCACCTGTGGAAAAAGATAATCCTGGTGCCCACTGCTTACAGTTGTCATTGTTACATGAATGTACATAAACTGCTTTGAGCTGTGAATACAACGATGCAAACAGTCAATCTGGACACTTTTGGTCCCTGTGTTTTTGTGCCAGTGTTTGTTTTCTTTTTGTAATGAGCCACTGAGCAAGTCTAAACTTTGGAGGCTCAGTCTATAACTGGACTTAAGTAATGTGCTATTTTCAGTTCTTCTAGGGACTCCTCCATCATTGAATGCAGAATTTTGTGTGCTGTGTGATAAGCCTCTCTGTGGGTAGTAATGGGAATGTACATACATGAAATTGAAGGTTTGGTATCAGATCTTGAACTCATTTTGGAAGGAGCTCACCAGCCTTACCCGAGCCTTGCTAACTAGGCTGTTATTCACAGCTTTGTATGAAGACCCTCAAATTCAGTGCACTGGGCAAGCTCTCCCAAGCTTTGACTTAGGTCAAAGAGTAATGCTGAGGATACACAGAAATGTGCAAGTTTGGGGAAACCAACTGCTGACCCATCCACCCAGAGCCTTGTGGATCAGTCATACATAAAACAAGCCTCATGAAAAACTAGAATGTGCTTCACCCGCTCAGCAGCTCTGCTGCAGTGACTGGGATGCCCAGGTAGGGTCTCTGCTCCTCACTGGGCATGTCCCATGGAGACCCACAGATCAGAAGTGGTCTGACAATGTTGTTACATTAGCACCCAGATGGAATGTCCCTGTAGGGTAACCCTCCATCTGGTGCCTTGCACTGGCTCAGTCAGGTGGCAGCCTGCATCTCACTACAGATGCAGATGATAGCAACACAATACAGAGAGAAGCATGTGGAAACATTCCCTCCTGAGTGGGATCAGCTCTGGCCTGTCTAGTGCCTTCAGGGAAGCTGAGGCACCTTGGAGTATCCAGAGGAGCACAGATTTTAAAATCAGACACACATGGGACTACACCCTGGTTCTGCTACTTAAATCCGTTTCCTCAACAATAAATTGTGGACGTCACCCTCCGCAGAGAAATGTTGTGAAGACCATGTAACAAAGTATGCAGCATAGTGCCAGCCATGTAGTATTTGGACTTAATGAAGATAGGATTTGGTATTTTATTTGTAATTGGAAATATGGAAAAGTGAAAAAAATTTACTTGGTTTTTTTCATCCTATCACATAGCCCCTTGTCACTGATAGTGTGCCATTTTCAATATATATATATATATTTTTTTTTTTTTTTTTTTTTTAAGAAAGAGGGGAAGGGAGAGAGGCAGAGAGGGAAAGAGACATCAATGTATGGTTGCTTTTCACCTGCCTCCAGCCACAGACCTGACTGGAGACCTGGTTTGCAACCTGGTTATGTGCCCTGGCTGGGGAATCGAACCTGCGACTTTTGGGTTCGCAGGCCGGCGCCTTAACCACTGTGCTACTAGCCAGGGCTCAATATTTTTTTTCTTATAACTGAGCATAACTTATCTGGTTTATTTTAAAACATAATTTAAAAAATAATTATTTTAAAGGACTCATCCATTATTTAACTTAAGGCTCTATATGCTATGGTGACCTTTTTGTTCTTGGTATTTTTTTTAAAGATTTTATTAACTATTTTCAGAGAGAGGGGAAGGGAGAGAGGCAGAGAGGGAGAGAGATGTCAATGTATGGTTGCCTTTCACCTGCCTCCAGCTACAGACCTGGCTGGAGACCTGGTTTGCAACCTGGTTATGTGCCCTGGCTGGGAATCGAACCAGTGACCTTTGGGTTTGCAGGCCAGCGCCTTATCCGCTGTGCCACCAGCCAGGGCCTTGGTATTTTTTAATGTAAAGTCTATATGGTTTTACATGGTTGTAGTTATATATAATTTTGCACTTCTTTCACGTGATAAAATATTTTTCTGTTATACATTCTGAGCACGGTTTCAGTGGACATGCAGAACTTGTCATAAAATTACTTATTTTGGGGCACCTATCAGTAGAGCATTGGTTGAGTAAATAACAGTACATTCACATATAAAATATTAAGCTGCCATTTAAAAAATAAGCAGAAGTATTTTTGTTAACCTAGGGGCATGTTCGTGATGATATGTAAAATGAGATGATTTTTACCTGAAGATTGACTGCCTCCCAAATCTATCTGGACATTCACTGCCTCAGTCTCAGCAACTTTCGAACTTGAATGGGCCTCAGAATCACCAAGGGAGCCTGATCACTGCAGGTCTCAGGCTCCAGGCCTAGAGCTGGTTTTAGGAGATGGGGCTCAGGGATTGGCCTTTTCCACAGGGATCCAGATTCTGATATGGAAATGACACTCCACTCATTTCTACCTGTTGAGGCTATACGAGGCATGTCCAGAAAAAGTCCAACCATCATTAATAAACAAGAACAATTTGTACAACATCAATGTAACATGGCAGCCAAGGAGAGTGAACTGGAATGTACATGCATGAACGATGACTTCACTGTACTAGTCGGTGGGGGCAGTACATGCCATTGAGTGAGCACTGTGTGGCTGTCACATTCAAAATGACTGAATGAGTAAAACAATGAATCTACATCAAATTTTGTGTTAAGCTTTAACATTCTTTCTAGGAAACTATTTGAATGATTCAGAAGGCTGCAGCTATGGGCAAGTGGTGATTGGCAACTTTATCATGACATGTACCCATGCCTGCATCATGGTCTCATGCAGAGTTTTTAGGTGAAACATGTAAAATCACCCAGGTGAATCAACCCCTCTATAGCCCAGATTTGGCACCCTGAGACCTCTGGCTGTTCCCAAAGCTAAAATCAACTTTGAGAGGGAAGAAATTTCAGACCATTGATGAGATTCAAGAAAATACAACAGGACAGCTGATGGCGATTGGAACTGTATGAGGTCCCAAGGTGCCTACTTTGAAGGGAACTGAGGTATCATCGTTCTATGTACAATGCTTTTTATATCTCATATCTTCAATAAATGTATCTATTTTTTATAGTACATGGCTAGATACTTCTGGACAGACCTCGTACTTCAATTTCTGAGATTACGTTGAAATGATAATAGATTTTTTTAATCCTGCTTTCTTCAGAACTCCTATAGTACTTGGTGGTGTTTATTGCCTGTTTTCTTGTCCTTGGGCAGCCTTCTGAATTAAAAGGCTCTCCCCAATCCTCCAAGCAAACCCAGCTGGGCACCCCCATCCCATCACAGGGATCTGTGTCAAGCCCCTAGTGAGTTCCTGAGTAAAGATACGGAAATATTTGGAATCCAAGTTTTGTTTACTTTGTAATGAGGAGAAAGATTTAAGCAATTCAGAACTCTTAAGCACTCCTGGTATTAGCAAGAACTTTGGGGAATAAAGGTAACCTTTCCAACCTTGATAGAAAAAAAAATAATTTTGTTTAAATTGCCCTTACCTTGGCTGCCAGGCTGTGTAAATAGTTTGTCCTTTGTGTATTAACTCTGGTCGAAACCAGAGAGAGCCAATTCGTTGGAGAGGGTGCTTAAAACCCTTCAAGAGGCTTGTTCCGAAGCATTGTGTAAATATATTCCGGATTTATTGCTTGGTTTCTTTCTTAGGCTTTGTGTCATTGAGGTTTATTCAAGGATTCTCATCTTGCAGTTCACATAGGGGCCATTTGTGCTAAAATTGAAGTTGAGTTTTCCATCAAAGTGCTTTTTTATTTTTTGGTTTGGTTTCTCTTCTTCCTTAAACCAAATAATATTGGCTCTTCATGTCAAGTCAGGTTTTTGTTGTCTTACACTCTCTCTTATGTAACAGGCCAGCTGTTGCAGATGTAGAGTTATAAATATAACAGTTGGTAAATATTATGTTGAGATGATAATAGATTTTTTTTAATCCTGCCTCTGAGGCATATTCTGTGCAAATCTGTGACTTTAGCTTTAAAAGCGTGAATAGCCATCTGAAAGAATTCCCCAGAAGGAAACCTAAAGAGCCAGGTTTGATAGCTCGCTCCTCAGGAAAAGCTCTTCCTTGCTTCCCATAAAAATGTTAACTTTGTACAATTAGCCACAGATGACCTGAGAATTGGTATTATGGGGAACAGAAGGTTCTAGTTAATGAAATGGTCTGATAGGTGGATTGTGCTGGTCCACCTGGCAAACTCATTCTTCTGAACCCTGTTCAGACCTCAGATCTAAAACCCTACACCTGTACAGCTTTACATGACTCTCATCCTTGGAAAAGGTTAAAGAGTCATTTTATCCTACACCCACAACAATACCTTAGACATAGTTCTATGATCATATGTCACAGTCTAGTGTCATTACGTGTTTGCATGTTGTTCTTCTGCACTAGATCAGGAACTCACTGGGTGTAGAGTGACTTACTCGTACAGTCTAATCTCCTGGTTAAATGCCTAAAACGGTAGCACCAAATAAGTGGATTATGAATGTTCTGCACTGAACAGGTGGCATCAATCAGATAAACTGCATTTGGGGTTATTTTCTGAGAATTCCTGTAGTTAAATTTAAAGTCATCATCCTAAAATATTGTTAGAATAAAAATAAATGGTGAAGAAGAGAAGTCGAGTAGAAGAGAAGAGAATCAGCTTCCCCGCTGATTCCTCATGGCAACTGCGTGTTCCTAGGCTGTGGGACCCCCGATTTAAGGAACCAGGTCTGAAATTCTGCAGAAACCTTCTCCACATTAGCCCATTGGCTGCTTGGAAATTCCTTTCCTGAGCTCTTGAGTTCCACAGAAGGGCTTAACTATCACAGACATATGAACTTTTTTACACATGTGGTAGACATCAAACATATGATTCCCAATCTCTGATTTTTAAACGTTTGCATTCCAAGAGCCAGATGATTATAGAATTAAAAGGAACCTCTTAATTTTCCTGATTAGGAAACCAAGTTTCTTGAGAGATGGGCAGTTTTCATTAGTGGGAGCACTAGAATTGAAATCAAATAGGCAGGATTCCTCAGGTCTTGGCTCTGGGGTGCCAGTCCCAGCCTTTTACTGGCTGACTTTGTGACCACAAGTAATTTTTGAAGTTCAACTTTCGCATTTGTGAAGTTTGTTTAAAAGTGCATCTCAATGAGTTAGGGCAAGGATTACCTGAAATCATGAGAGCCAGGGTACCAGCTATAAAGTCTGCACAAAGCAAGTCCCCAACAATCTGTAGTCTCTGCCCTTCCTTGCCCACGTCACACCATCTGTGGCAGAGTTAGGACCTCGCTGTTTTCCTGCAGGTGTTCTTAGCATACATTGTGGGTCCCAGTTTACTTTCCAAGGCTCTGGTACATCAAGGACACTCATTCCAAGGAGCTGTGTCCCATCAGCACCTGAATACAAGATGCAAGGGTGTCTCATATGAAGAACGGGCTCTCTTCTGAGTTACATGCTTCATGGCTGTTGCTTTCTCTTCACTTTTCTTGCCCTAAGACTTGTGGCACCCTTCCAGCCAGCCATCAACTGCAATTTAAGCTTGTATAAGGTGCGATTAGCAAGCTCACTTGTATAAAACACTAGAAACTCAGATCAAAGTCTGTAAGCATTTTGGAAAAATCAGACTCATGTAGTCTAATAAGTCTTCAGGTTTAAAAACTCACATCTTGATATAGTAAGTTAAGTATTTGTGTTAAATGGAAAGGGTTTTGGCTGGTGGAAAATTGGGATCACTTTAAGAGGTGTTAGTCATGAACGTTAGTCATCATGCAACATCAATCAGGTGGGAGAAGCCACACCGTCTGTTTCCTTTGGTCACTCTCCCAGAGTTCATTTGTTATTTTGAAAGACAACTTATTTTTTAATCTTTTTCTTCCCTATAAAGGCAGAAACCTGTGGGTTCTTGTTGTGGGGCGCTCACCAAAGGAACACAGAATTGGGATCCCAGAGTTCAAATACGTGGCCAATATGCATGGAGATGAGGTATGTATGAGGCTTGAACACCTGAAATGTCACCGCAGAAACTTTTCCTTGGGTCTTTTGAGGTCTGTGTAAATGCCAAGGAGGAAGCGTAAATTATAGCGAAGAATCTGGACAGGTTTTCCTGTTAGGCCTTCTGAGAGAACAAGGAACCAGGGCCCAACGACCATCCCAGCCAGTTGGTTGTTTACCCAGCTTTCTGCGAGGGTAACTTGAGCTTGTTTTGTTTGGGGTTTGGGAGACCAGCTGGTGCCCACACTCCAACTGCCAGCTGAGGCTCTACACTCCCTCTTGAGCTGACTTTCCCACATCCTGGTCAGCATCAAGGTGATGTGGCAAAGGAGCTATGTTCTATTTGAACTCAAAACGATCAGAAGATCCCAAATAGGCCCTGGCTGGTGGCTCAGTGGATAAGGTGCTGGCCTGCGAACCCAAAGATCACTGGTTCAATTCCCAGCCAGGTACATAACCAGGTTGCAAGCCAGGTCTCCAGCTAGGCCCGTAGCTGGAGGCAACCATACATTGATGCCTGTCTCTCTCTCTGCCTCTCTCCCTTCCCCTCTCTCTGAAAATAATAAATAAATTAAAAAAAAAAGAAACTATTAAAAACAAAAGATGATCCCAAATAGCTACCCAAATTCGTAATATCTGTTTTTTAAAAATGCTTTTGTCACTTGCTCCTAATCTAATATTCAATGTTTTCAATGCTCAAGTTCAGATAATCAAAGATAGGGTTCTCAGGGGGTTGGAGGGAGGGGGGAGGAAGAGGCAAGGAAGAGGAGCAGTTTAGACAAGAACCTAGTATAATGGAACCATGGACATGGACAACAGGTGGGATTGACTTTGGGGGGAATGGGTGGGTGGGGAGGGGGACAGAGGGGAGCAAAAAGGGGATGGATGTAATACAAGAATAAAATTAAATTAAAAAAAAATAAAGATAGGGTTCTCTCATAGCCACCATTCCACAAACACATAAATTCTGTCACATCTTGCCTCTTTTCCAAATTGACAAAGATAAACTCTACTTTTGTTTGGTTTCCTGTTACTTATCTTATATTTTGCAAAAATGACCTTTTACCACTTCTACTTGCCTTGCCATTCTTGCTAGGCAACTGAAACTGCCCACCGCTCTTTCTCACCTTACTTCCTCAGAGCATTTTAAGAGTATGACAAGTGTAGTATTTTCTGTTCTGTACAACTAGGCCCATCAAATGGGAGGAAAAGACAGTTCCTAGTCGTCACATTAAAGAACTTCTGTGTAGGAATAACGTGTACCAAACTGTAAAACACACTTAACGTTAAGGAATGTCGAAGAAAATGTATATCCAGTAAGTACAGCTGGCTGGCTTGTTAAAACACTTCTGAAGTTGCAGTAGCGTGGGTGGCATGCTCTAATCAAATGCTCAGCTTCCTGCCCTGGCTTAACCCTCCCCAAACCTGCGCTTTATAGAAACAGGATCCGCCCCTCCTGACACATACGCACAGCCTTCCCTTTCCAGGCAACCTACCCTGCCCACAGAGGGCACTTCCTGCATCTGGAGCTAAGTTGCAAGCACTTGCCTCCAAGAAAGGGGCTGCTCTTTGAACCTGATTTGTAAGTGAGTGCAAGTTCAATCCCTTTGCGACATTTTTGAGCATAATGGCCTGTGCTTTAAAAGACTTAATATTGCCGGGAGTCTGACCAAAGTTGTTTTTAATAAAACCACCATTCATTACAGACAGCAGCAGCCCAGACTTCCTTTCTCTGCTGAGCAAGGTCCTGTGGAATCCATTTTTAATAAGAGACATATGATACTCTTTGACTTCAGTCGTTTATTTACTGAACTCCTGGCATTTCAGAGGGCACAGCCTGTTGCTCAAAAATTAATCCTCTGAACCGAAACTTCCAAAGATAAGCAAGATTCCTTCCTCTCGCTTCTCTCTGAATTTGCTTATTCCTCCTGCGCACTTTCCCAAATTTCTGTCACCTTGCTCCCTAGTCAGTTCATGTGTCACATCAAATCGGGGCTCTCTAGTTCATGTTGCTGTGAGAAGTGAGATTGGGCAGAGAAAAAGTTCCAGTGTGTGTCGGGTGGGGACCTGAAGTCCTGTTGCCCCCTGTATGCGCCAGCTGGGGGCAGGGTTTGTGGGCTCTAAGAGCTGTTGAGATGCTCATTTTCCTGAACTTGAGATCTTGCATAATCTGCCGTCCTGGTGCCACCGGGAGCTGGCCAAAGGGGCCACTTAACCTGGGAGCGGGACAGCATAGTCGCCACTGGAGGTAGAGTGTCTACCCGCTTTACTCATTCTTCTTCTTCCAGATCTTTTGGCATGGAAAGAACATTTTCAAAGCCTACTATTAAAAAGCAACGTAGTTAACCATTGAGGGCAGTGGTTCTTAACCTTTCTTTGGATGGAATCCTTACTGTTTGAACGCTGGATGGACCTCAGGGTCCGTGGCTCCTCTGGGAGTTGCAGACGTCCTGTGCTGCATCCCAGTGCCGGCACGTGTGCACTGAGCAGCATGGTGGTCAGGTTAACCCACTACTATAAAATGTTTCCCCTTTTCCCCAGCCCCACTCCAATGTGCGCGCGCGTGTGTGTCCCACCCCACACTTACTGCCACAGCTAGATGACAGTGGCATCAACATCGGGAAGACATAATTCTGTTATCAGACCTGCCTTGGACCTCGTTATTGCTTTAGAATCAGATCTTTTTAAAATTAGAAATAATCTGTTTTTACAAAATCAACCTATTAGAAAAAATACAGGTGAGCAAATAAGAAACCTTATACACTGACCTTCCAAAAATTAGGACTATTAATTCCTTACTATTTATTGCTCCAGATTGTTGCATGTGCATGTATGTGGCTGCACCTTTAGCAAATGAGCACACTAATTTGCTATTTATAATAATTCTAAAGTTAATACTAACCCCCCTTTCATGTAAAGAAATCTTTAACCTATCTTCACCTTATACTCCACTTTCTACTTCCTACAATTATCCTCAAAATGTCCCTGAAATTATCCAAATCAGGATCCAGCCTAGGACCATGTATCATATTTGGTTGCTATATCCCTTGAATTTCTTTTAATCTAGCATTTAAAGAATATTTTCATGACACTAGACCTAATAAAGACTGGATCAGCTGTCCTGCAGAATGTCCCACATTCTGGATATTTTGTTTCCTTCCTTTTTGTATCATCAAACTCATGCTTCTAGTCCATCTATTTACTTCAAATTGAGAAGTTAGATTTAGAAATCTATTGGGTTTAGGTGAAATATTTTTGGCCAACATGCATCTTAGAAATTCTGAAGGTGGGTTAATTTGGCGTATGCTAAGGTTTCAGGCTAGTCCGGCTACCCTCAGGAATGTAAAAACAAACTGTGAGCAGCAAAATCAATTTAAAATGGTTGCCTGCAAGCAAGTATTGTTACAGAAGAAGAGAAGTCAAATCTACTCTTACTTTCTATGATGTTTTACTTGTCTTCAGTCACCTCCATTGGCTCACAGCCATTCCATGACACTGGCTTACTATGTGACATGGGTCAGGCAGCAGGTTACCTTCTCTACAGTGCTTTACAGGAAAACAATGAAACTGGCCAACAGGGATTGAGCCCAGACCGCACTAATTGCTTTCCGACCATCTCTGCAGGAGGCCTGTTAGTCATTCACCGGGGAGGGAGTCCAGGTTTGTGTTCAGTCATAAGCTATCTGAGCCCAGAGCTGGAGCCCTCAGCCCTGCCTCTTTTACCCTCTCTGCTGCTTTTGCCATGTTCTGTTTTTATTGTTTTTATTTTTACATCTAGGTCTATGATGTATTTTTACGTATAAATTAAATTAATTTTGTTTAGGTTGATACCCTTTTGTTCCAGTACCATTAGATGACAAGATTTCAGCTCGTTTACCATGTAAAAGGGTAGCAAGCTCAGAGGAACACTGGAACACCTGTCTCTGTCACCTGTCTCTGTTCTTTTTTCTCCTCTACTCCCTGCTTCCCCCTCCCTGACAGCCTTGGAGTCACCCTGGGTAGCTGACTGACATTTGATAAACCTTTGTCACCTAATGTTTGTGCTGTTTCAGAACATAGGAGAAATATGTCTTAGTGTCTGCCTTTCTCATTTTAATAAGACTTGCAGGTGTTTTTCTAGACCATCCAGTCCTTCTTGGCATATACGTTGGTGTATTGCATTGTAGAAGCCTGGGCTCTAGGTTTAAGTCATGCAAGTTCCTAAGTGGCGGTGCTCACACACCTGGAACGTAACCACAGGTTTTAATCATAAGGGATGATGATGCCCACATACCCGGAGTGAGGCTCTGTGCTAGTGTCTCATTCCACAGATAGTCATCTTGCTTGGGAGTCAGGCCTTTGCCTCCTTGCCCTGCCCCTCCACCTCATTCTACTACTTACTGGCTGTCTTTGTAGTAAACTATAACCCAATGTCTACAGTCAGAGTGTTCCTGAAAATTGGGACCCTTCCCTGAGCTTGGGAAAAACTAATACCCTCAGCCTAATTATGAGGGCAGGAGAGAAGCCTGGGAAATCGCTGCTTCTTCCTTCCTTAAGCTCTCCCCTCTCTTTGTTTTATGCCCACCTTTTATTCCATTTTTTAAAAACTTTGTAGAAAAAAATCTTATACTTGGTTAATCTCTAGAGTGTTGAGACATGTTTAATTCCCCTCTCATAGACATATGTATTAAAGTGAGACCTGACTATGTGCTTAAAATGTTGGGGGCTGACTGTGTTAAACTAGTTCAGTAATAGACAAAGTGCAGGTCAGAGGCAGTTTACCAGGTGCCTTTGACCTCAGGGCCCATGGTCATAAGTAGTATGGGGGTAGGTATTTAATATGTGCTTGTTAAGCTTAATTGAATAGCCTGTTCTAATTTTTTTTAAACTTGTTTCTTAAACATCAATGCATTATTTTTACTATGATGGTTTATTTGGGTATAGACTATTGAAATATCCATATCACACTTAGAGTTTCACATTTGGTGGCATCAATTCACATAGCTAGTTGTATGAGTATTCCAGATAGATAAGTTGAAGGGGAAAAACATTCTTTTGATAATAGTGATGATATATTTCAGCTTTAAAAGATAAGTGATTTTCACACACTTCCTAAACATGAGATAGTTCATGGGATGTAGTTTGTATGTATAAGTGTTTTTATAGGGTATTTTAATGTTTACATGAACAATAGAACATCGTATCTGGAACTGTGCCTGGCCTGGAAAATCTGGGATGTGCAGTCAGATTCCAAACTTCGTAAAAACAAAACAAAAAATTAAAGTATTAAAGTGTGTCCTTCTAAATGCCAAGTTTTTTTCCCCAATTGATAGCAAAATGCCCTCAGTTTTGTAGTGTGGCTTTGGATAATTAATTTTTCCTTTTTGGATTTAGACAGAACTAATCTTCACTCCAGATGAAGTATCTAATTCCTTTAAGACATATATTTAATTCCTTATGTAACTGTCCTTTTTTTCTTTCTCTCTCTTTTGGCTGAGGTTACCAGAAGTCCTGAGTCCTTGGCACTACCAGAATTGTTAGTCCCACCCCTGTAAAACTTGTTCAATATTGAAATCCTTCAAATGAAATAATGTGATCATTTGGACATCTCCCCTCACTAAGGGCCTTACGTCCTCATGTTTTCAGAAAGTTCCTTCTTAGAACAGTCATGCCCTTGCAATGGATTGGCAAAAGTAATTTTTGCGTACAGGATATACCAGGAGCTGGGTAAGATAACAATGCTACAGAAAAAGCCATTAGGATCCCTGCCCTGCAGGGATTTTAGGTGGTGCGGTGGGGGAGGGTGGCCCGCCAAGGTGTGTCAGGCCATTGGAATGTAGTGGAACCGCATAGGATAGCATAGGTGTGGAGAGTTGTGGGACCACATAGGCAGGAAACGGAGCCCCAGCTTTGGGAAGCCAAGTAAAAGTATGCTAGGTACTGTAAAAGTTAGGCTAGTAGAAGAAGGGTTTAGCTAATCAGTCAGACAAATGAATTAAATCTGTAAGCCCTCAGGGCAGCCTCAGAACTGAGAGGCTTCTTTTTCCCCCAGGAGCTGCAGGGCCATGTAGCATTGCACCAGTTTGTCATTAGCTGAAGTTTCTGTGCCGCCTCTCACACTCACTTTCATACAGCACATTGCCTATGTTGTGGGTTGTTTCTACCAAAAATGTTTATATTCTTTATAAACATTCTTGAAAGAGCTCAAACACTCAATTTTGCCTCTCTAACAAATTCCCACTTGACTCAATTAAAACTGATAGTTATTTTCTATTTTCTGGGTTATTGCCATTTCAACTACTGAATGAATTATGAGTGAAAGACTCCAGAAGCTGGTGTATTCATCCAGCTTTTCAGTTTCTTAATTGGGGATTCTCTCATTAAGTCCACACTCCCCCAAAAGGAAGTAAGCATACTAAGTGAAAGGCTGGTTAAGTTACTGGAGACTGTTTGACCACATTCTTTCTCAAAATTTGGATTCTCTAAGGTTTCATATTCAAAGAATTAACTTTAAATGAAGGGAAGTTCATACATAAAACATGAGTGTCTGAGACATTTATATTAAGGTTGGGAAGAATTAATTTGAATATTATTTGGCAAAAATCTGCTGTTACAGAGGCAACAAAAATATGGTCCAACAAAAAAAACAGGACTTTGTTTAACTCCCCCTGAAATTTCATCTGTTTACTTCAGCATTTTTAAGTGATCTGGCTCTTCATTAGTTCTTTATTGTATTTCCAAGATTTTTATTTATCCTCTGCAGTTAGGACCTTGTGATTGTTTTGGCATATGGAGACAAACAGAAAATATCTTTATTAAACATTTTTTTTCTTAAAAAAAATCATGATTTTATTGGTTTATTTTCACTACCGAAGAATTTCTTTAATTTAAAAGTGACACTGGAAAAATAAGAGGAAATAAGAATCATTCAGGATACCATCACTAAAAATTAACCACCATTAATATTTGTCTGACATTATTCAAGACATCTGTGTATTTCAGCACAAGAGAATGAGGATTAAAAGGATATAAAATAAAATGTGTGTCATAGACTATGTTATTTTTAAATAAATAGTAACTATGAGATTTAGTTTTACTTGGATTTAACAATAAAACGGAAGTGAAACTAAAATATTTGGTGAACTTGATATTTTCTCAGATAGAAATTATCAAAAGATCCTTCTGAAGTCAAGGAAAAATTACAAAAAGCTTTGAAATTATTTTAACTTTTGATAGTATCTTATAAGCCATTGCTATGAAAAGTAAAGAAACTGGCACTTTGAAAAGTTTTCTCTCTTCTTCTTACCTTGCCCCCAGTCTCTACCCTCTGTTAATTATACATCTTAGCTTTTATACTGTATTCTGTACCCATATTATCACAGTTGCTTAGTCTAGTTTTACAGTTTAATCATAGCTTCTTTACTCTTCATTGTTTTCATTTGCTTTTGGTTGAATGCAGTTCATTGCCAACTCATGCCTTGAGTTCTGGCTGGCATGCTTGAAGATGTACAGTTCAGACAGTAAAGAGGGAAATCCACATTCGGAACCACCTGGGGATTCTGATATCCCCTCTTTACTTGACTTGGAACTCAGATGGGCTTCTGGTTTTTCCTGAACCATCTCTCTAATTGAACCATCCTACAGTCTCCAACCAGCATTTAAAATTTTTAGGAGCTGCAAGTGATTCCTGGTCACTTCCTCCTCCCTTTCCTTTACCTTTTTATCTTCCCTAACCCCTTAAATCAACCATACTTTCTACATTTAAAGTCGCCTTTGAAAATTTAAAGTCACCAGTCCCTTCTCCACTGGTTTTAGGGTAGCCAGTAGACGTCTCATAGAGGTTTGTTTCAAAAGGTCTTGAGCTTCCAAAACGTAGAATTAGAAATCTGGTGTATGGCTCACTTGACTTCTCTGGTTATTAGTTTGTAAGGATTTTTTTTTTTTTTTTTTTTTTTTTTAAGATTCTATTCATTATTTTCAGAGAGAAGGGCAGGGAGGGAGGAAGAAAGGGAGACAAACATCAATGTATGGTTGTTTTTCACCTGTCTCCAGCTACAGACCTGGCAGGAGACCTGGCTTGCAACCTGGTTATGTGCCCTGACTAGAAATTGAACCAGCGACCTTTGGGTTTGCAGGCCGGTGCCATTCCACTGATCCACCAGCCAGGGTATCTGTAAGGACTTTTTAAATTTTTAAATTTTTAAAATTTTATTGTTGTCATTTCTAAGGACTTTTTGAAGTGACAGTTTGATTGTAAAAACAAAAGTCACAGTAGGAGAAAAAGAAATGAGTAGGAAAAAATTAAACTCAGAACTGAATATATTTTCACTCTGAATTTTTTAGCTGCCTATGACAATGTAATTCACATATACCAAATTTTCTTCGTCCCAATGATTTTATGTTTATTCAGCTAACAAATTGATAAAATGTGTTCTCTTTGCTTGCTTGCCAATTAGGAGCAGGAATTGCCCATCCTTTGTCATGATACAGAATTCCCGCAGTGGAATTGTAGCTGGAAATTCTTTTCCTGCCCACCTGAATATCAGTGCCTCTGCAGCACTGTCTTCATTTCATCACCTGTTAGTCCAAATTCCCAACTCCTAACCCCGCACCCACATCTGATCTCACGGGAGAGATAAACATTCCTTACTCGGGAACGTTCCTTGAACCCAGGATTACAGGGAGAAATTAATATGGCTTTATCAAATCTTTCTATAAGAAGGCTGAAAGTAAATTACTTTTGTGTTTTTAAGAAGAAATATAGTAAATCTCTTCTTTGGGAATTGTAAAGCTTGATCTCTCACAGGCCTTCAGTTTATTAATCATTGGCACCGAAGATAATTTTAGGTGGATGTGATGACCATTTTATTTTCATAGTCATGCTTTTATTTTAATGTACATTAGAAACATATATCTAGAAAAATGGTAATGATGAAGTTTTTCTTTCCTTTTTTTTTTTTTTTTTTTGTCATTCAATATTATTTTATATTATTAGCATTGGGCATACAGCAAACTTTACCAAGTGTTCCTCTTAGGTACTTCTAGTTCCTGCCTGGCACCATACATAGTTATTACAATGTTATTAATCATATTCTCACCCTGGCTGGTGGCACAGTGCATAAGGCGCCGGCTTGAGAACCCAAAGGTCGTTGGTTCAATTCCCAGCCAGGGCACATAACCAGGTTGCAAGCCAGGTCTCCAGCCAGCTCCGTAGCTGGAGGCAGGTGAAAAGCAACCATACATTGATGTCTCTCTCCCTCTCCGCCTCTCTCCCTTCCCCTCTCTCTAAAAATAATAAGTAAAATCTTTAAAAAAAAACCCAACTATATTCTCTATGCTGCACTTTATATCCCATCACTGTCCTCTAACTACCAACCTATACTTCTTAATCCCTTCATCTTTTTCACCCAGCCCCACTAAACCCCCTCCTGTCTGGCAAGCATCAGTCTGTTCTCTGGTTTTATTTGGTTTGTTCATTTATTTTGCTCTTTAGAGTCCACATACAGGCATGGCCAAAGTAGGTTTACAGTTGTTTGTAACAAATAATAAAATAGTAATAAATAAATAATAATACAAAAATGAATTGCATTGCATACTCAGAACTGTAAACCTACTTTTGCAAACCCCTGTATAAGTGAAATCATGTGGTGTTTGTTCTTCTCTCTCTGACTTAGTTCCAGATCCATCCATGCTATTGCAAATGGTAAGATTTTATTTTTTATGGACAAGTAATATTCCATTGTGTATATATGTACTACAACATTTTTATCCAATCATATATTGTTTGGGCACTTGGGTTGCTTCCATACCTTGACTATTATAAATAATGCTGCAATGAACATGGGGTGTTTTGGGTTCATGCTAATTCCTTTCTAAAAAGGAAATTATTTACAGCCCTGACTGGTATGGCTCCGATTGGGCAAATGGAAAGGTTGCTGGTTTGATTCCTGGTCAGGGCACATGCCTAGCTGTGGTCCAGGTCCCGGGGCTGATGGGTGTGCAAGAGGCAACTGATCAATGTTTCTCTGGCACATTGATGTTTCTCTTTCTCTCTTTTTCCTTCTTTTCCCCTCTCTCTAAAAATAATTATATAAAAAAAATTTAAAGAAAAGTAAATTTTTTACAGATGGGTATTTTTTCTTTAACTTTTAAAATCACTTGTACTAACGAATCATTTCCAGCACACCTGTGACTGACGGCCACTTGCCAGATCATTAATATGCTTGAGGAGCTGTGGTCTCTCTCTGGTAGCTGGTTTTGGTATCTACCATGTGTAGAGTCCCTGTTGGGGAATTTGTGCTTGGGGACTATTTTCTTTATTTTCCTCGGACCTAATAATATCCTTTTCCCACATGCAGACAGTAGGGCGAGAACTGCTGCTACATTTAATTGAATATCTCATAACCAGTGATGGGAAAGACCCTGAAATCACAAATTTAATAAATAGTACCCGGATACACATCATGCCTACCATGAACCCAGATGGATTCGAAGCTGTCAGAAAGCCTGACTGTTTTTACACTAATGGAAGGTAAGGATGGGCTAGTCCACCTTTCTTTAAAACAAAACAACAGAAAGGTCCCCATGGGAGAGTCCCCTTGGCCCTGGTGAGAAGAGCAAGGAAACCCTGTCATAGCCTGTTACATGTCACGGCTGTGCTGAGAACCCTCCAGGGCTGCCTGCTCATCGCTTTTAGGAAGAAAAGTCAAATCCCGAATAAGGCTGCTTGCCTTCTGGGCGCACCTCACTGCCTCATTTGCCGCTCCTGCCCCTCATGCTGCTCCAGTGGCCCTGCCAGCCTCCATCTCTGCCCATCTCTGCAGCTGCCAGGTTCTTCTTCACCCCCAGTTCTCACTTCTCACCCCTCCCACTGCTTCACCAGCACGTCCACAAAGCCTCCTTCCCTAGCCTATCACGGATGTTAGGTCCCCCATCATACTCATGATACCTGGCACTTGACCTTCATGGCACAATTTTTAATGTCTAATATCTTGTTTAATGTCTTAACTGGAAGCTACCTTAAGACAGGGATCCTGTCCATTGTGTGCATTGTTGCTAAATCCCAGGGCCTAACATTAGTATCTAGGCCATCAATAATTACCACTGGATTTATTAAACCAGTACAAGAACTAACCAAAAAGAACAGTGAGCCTTGTAGTCTTTCTTTTTCTTTTTTTGAAGTGAACAGACACTATCCCCCACCCCAAAATTTTGACTTCATAATAAAACAAAATACGAAGCTTAGAAATAGATCACTTGGCCCTTTCTCTTTTTATCTCTTCCCAGTTCACAATGCTTGAATCTCTCTTACTCTGCTTCCTATCATTACGCTGCTGTCCTCGTGCACTCAGAGGCTTCTACCTTCCTTGTACTGTTACTTCGTTTGGGTGATGCTTGCCACACTTCCTATAGGAAGTCTGGTGGGTTTCAGGAACCTGCACCATGTTTGTAAGAGGGCTGTCAGCACAGAAAGCAATATTTTTGTTTTAAACAGTTTATTGTGTTTCAAGTTACCGCAGGAAGTTTGGATTTTCTCAAATGTCTAATATACATTTATATTTGTGCAACTAAAATTTGGTTGCTTTTACCAAAAATAAATAAAATCTCACCACTTGATCCCCTTGAAGTTTTTCTAGCATACTTAAACATGGCCAGTTCCCTTTTTAGAAATACATTTGTATCAAATAGCACATTCCATGCTTTCTGTTATCAAATATTGGGTGGGCCAAAATCTCCTTTAGTTTTTTCCATAAAATAAAAAATATCTTTAATTTTCACCAATAATTTTATTGATTTGGATATTTTGACTATGTTGGTTATCGCCCACATGGTAGAACATTGATTGTTTTTAATGTCTTGATTTGATTGCTATCAACTTCAACTGATCTGCCCAACCATGGAGCATCAGCCAGAGAGAAATCTATAGCACAAAACTTTGCAAACCACTTTTGACACAGTCACAATGCCTTCTCCATACACTGCACAAATCTTTTGCATTTCAGTTACATTTTTATTTTTATTGAAATACTAAAGCATAATGTGCTGAAAATGTTGCTTATAGTCTTCCATCTTCAATATTAAAATGGCTACACCAAAATTCACCAATTTTGGTAAGTTGTTTTTAATGCACACTGATATTACAACTGTCACAATACAATCTAACAAAATATTTTTGAATGAAGTTCAAGACAACTGAGCACAAATAGAGGCATCTTGTGGGAAGAACCAAGAGAACTTTTTGACCAACCCAATACTATGTAATAAACCACCATGAAATTTTGTGACTTAAAACAACAACCTTTTTATTTACTCTCAATTGTGTAAGTTAGGAAATTGGTCCAGGCAGAACAGGGATGGTGCCATCCCTGAGTCTGGGGTCTCTCAGCTGGGGTCTGGCTGAGACAGCTAACTTGGGACCATCTATCTTGAGTCTTGTCACCTTAGGTTCTTCATTGCTCCGTGTGGACTCTCCACATGGCTAACACTGGGATCTCAGGGCCCCAAAAGGGAGTGTTCCAAGAACAAACTCCCCAAGATGGAAACACTTATCAAACTTCTGCTTACATTACAATAGCTCCTGTCCCATTGGTGAGAGCAAGTCTCACAGAAGAGGACTGCATACTGTGTGAATGGCACATGTGGCTCTTTGGAGCCTGCCAAGGCAATCACCCACCACATCTGGAGCCCAAACAAAAGCTTCACACGTTGCATGAATCTACTCCCTCACATACCACCAGTAAACCCTAAAAAATGCTTTCTTTCAAAGGGAAAATGGTAACTTCTATGACCTGAATAGAAATTTCCCTGATGCTTTTGAATTTAATAACGTATCGAGGCAGCCTGAAACTGCGGCAATCATAGAATGGCTGAAAACAGAGACATTTGTCCTCTCCGCAAACCTCCACGGTGGTGCCCTGGTGGCCAGTTACCCTTTTGATAATGGCGTTCCAGGTAAGTGAACACGGCCCAGCGCCGGCTTTCTGAGCCCAGAGTGAAACTGTACACTCTCTGCATCTCAATGGGATAAACTCTCCCCCTCATTTAACTTCACTGGCAGAGGTAGAAAGAGCCTCATTTTCTCAACCTGGAGCCATCCTTCCTACAATTTATGAACAGTGGATGGTCAGTATGGCAGAATGGACAAGCAACAACAGGATTACTTGACATTCACCAGTGAAACAGTAAAATTGGGATTTAGATTATCCACAAGAGGTAATGTGGCTAAGAGAAAATAAAACTAGGACAATTCACCTTTCTTTGCTAATCATATGAAGAATAATTGTTGACTCCTCTTAAAACTCTGCAGGATAAGGTATCTACCAAGGACTTAAAATATTACCGTGGCTTCATTGAACCCCAATAGAACCTAAGGGAGCTTTACTGGCCTCCAGAAATTAGCAAGAGTGACTATGAGGGTATTTAAAGCAGATTTAGAAGGAGTTTGCATATGTAGATGGCTTATTTTTGTGATGTCCCCTTGTGTATGTTCATTAAACGCTAGGAAGAGGGTAAAGGATTTCTCTGCAAGAAATTAGAGCTTTTGGGATGGGATGATGTATTTGTTCATACATCCTGCAACACTGTGTGCTCCATCTTACTCCACTGGCAACACAAAGGTCTTGGTTTGTCTTTCTCGTGTAGCAACAGGGACATTACACTCCCGGAGCTTAACCCCTGATGATGATGTTTTCGAACATCTTGCCAATACCTACGCTTCAAGAAATCTCAACATGAAGAAAGGCGATCAGTGTAAAAACAAAATGAACTTTCATAATGGAATTACGAATGGATACTCTTGGTATCCACTTAAAGGTGAGTTTCTCTTCACTTCTGTCATGCTCCTTATTGCCTGCACCCAGAGGTACCAGCTGGTGTTTGTTGACCCCAGCGGTTGTCATAAGTTTGTCAGCCACAGTGCAGTCCCTTGGATCACAAGAGCAGCGGAGGTGACTGGTCGATGGGGAGGTGCTAAGACATGTGCCTCCCTGCCAAGCTGCCTCCATTCATTCAGATGCTGGTGCAGGGACCGTGCCCAGAAAGATGAAGAGACACAGCTCTTCACCCCAAGTTTAAAAGGAGAGAACATGCAAATAAATCATTGTAATGGCAGTGTAATTAGAATAAAAGGAGAGATTTAGGAAAGGGACAGGTTGAAAGCTTGTCTCATCCAATGGGGCAGTAGCTTCTCCTTCGCTCCAGTTCATTGTTTCTGTTCCGCAGCGGCCCCCAAGTGGCCGGATCTTCCAGTTTGTAAAACAAGCGGCATTTGTGCCTGGAGTCTCAGGATCTTAAAGCCACTTTGCAGGGTAACCAAAGAGCTCTTCAAGCTGGATACAGTGGGAGGGAGGCTTCCCGTTCTCCAACCTTAGAACAGGATGGCCAGGGAGGGAGGAGAGGTACGGAAACTGCCAGGCAGGGATGTCAGAGAACTCGTCCTGAGAGATAATAGGAGGAAGATGGAAAGATGTGAAGGAAGACAGTGTGCTGGATCTGGATTTCCTTGGTGTCAGTGGAAAATGTCCCCTTTGAGGCTGGTTTGCCGGAGCCCCACCAGCTGCAAGCTTTAGGCCACATTTCTGCAGGCAGGACCCTTCCCCAGTTGTCTTTGGGTGTATAGGCTGTCAAGGAGTCTTGCATAAGCTAGTCCTTTTGTGCCTGGGCAGCATTCCGCCAGCTTTCCAGGTATGTAAATAAGCACAGAGGCCAATGGCAGAGTGTACCTTCATGTACACTATGTGTAAATTTCATGACAGATCCAGATGTCTGTGAAATTAGCTAGGAACGAAGTCTTGCTGTCAGGAATTGTTTCCAAGTGTGCCTGCATGCAAGCTGTGTATCCTTCTGAGAGAAAAGGCCAACAGAGCCAGCGTTCCAGCTCAGCCTGGAGGTTTTGTCAGCCAGGCCTGCCTGGCCTTATCCAGAGGTGCACACACTCTCCACAGCTGGAATTCTCAGTTCTGCCTGCTTAGCATGCTTTGCACACCTGTTTCACCAGGTGAACTCTACCTGAGACACAGCCATCTGCCAAGGGCTTGTGTTTTGTTTCTCTCTCCATTTTCCCCCCTCATATTTCATGGTGAAAATGAGGTCAGAGAGAAATACAAAACTCATAAAAAAAAAAAAAAAGTAGAAAGGACAGAAAAATTCTTCCTGGCCAGAATCTGGACCTACATAGATACTGTTTAATATTTAAATAATATTTTGATTGATCAATCTTTTGACCATATAACATAAAAGGTTTTTCTACTTTAGTGCTTCCTGAATACCCCAATGTAGTTGAAAATACATATTTCACGTGGCAGAAAATACTTCCTTCAAAGTTACTATATTTCATCAAATCCAAAATGGCATTGATTTATAAAATACAGTGTACTGCTGAGGAAGAAAGAAGAATATTTCCAGCCAAACTAATGACACAATGATGTTTTTCAGCCATTCAATTTAAGAGACTTCCCATACTAAGAGATTTTAAAGTATGAAAAGCTTTGCATCGTAGAAAATATGAAATATGATTACAACCCTTTGGAAATGGGCTCTGCAGAGGGAAGAACTGGAAAGTAAGCAGGGCAGTGGAGACCCCAGAGCAGCAGCGGCTGCGCCTCTCCCCCGAGAGTCAGCCGGCAGCACCCTTTGTCCTTCCCAGAAACTGTTCCATGTCATGGGTAAGAGCACACGTGCTCTGGCTGGAATCCTGGGGTATGCAACTTATCATCTGTGAGTAAGTTTCCTCATCTGCAAAAGATGGGCCATAATGGCTGTGAGGCTCACCTGAGTTGATAACGTTGCTACAAAGCTCCTCAAACAGTACTTAGCAATAGTGAACACTCTGTAAGCATTGGCCATGATTAGCCCTCCAAATTAGCATCCTTAGCTTTATCTAATAAATGTACTTATACATGGTTTATGGAAATATTTTTAAAGACACCTTGCTGTAGTATGCATCTATTGAAAATGTAATTTAGGGAAGAAATATAATTCGAAGAATCCTTTCTGTCATGTATGATTATAAAATAGAACCCTTCCCCCACCCCTCACTTAATTTTATGCACAGTTGTACTTCAGTCAGCTATGACCTAGTGACCTAGATGGGAATATTCAGGATTGCCTGGTCATGCCTGGGCAATAAATGGTCAAGCCCTGATTTTATATGCTAATATGTCAAATTCATCTTTTCCTGTTTACATTTATTTTCCTTGCAACTGTCTGGTTCACTTGTCCTCAAGGGGTGGGACACTTGGCTGCACTCCCATTTTAAACCTTAAAAAAAATATTAAATATGCTTGTGTTTAGGTGGAATGCAAGATTACAACTATATCTGGGCCCAGTGCTTTGAAATTACGTTGGAGCTGTCATGCTGTAAATATCCCCGCGCGGAGAAGCTTCCATTCTTCTGGGAATCTAACAAAGCCTCGCTGATTGAATACATAAAACAGGTGCACCTAGGTTTGTGTGATTTTTTAAATTCCTCTTAACAGAAAATATAACATCTTAGCAGAACCTCTGCCAAGGGTTGAGAAATTGCAAGCCCCTGTTTGCGTCTTCTAAGTACAGCTTCATTTTCATAGCAGAACTAATGGTTGAGAAACTTGTTTGCATGAATAGCTGCAGCATGTGAGAAATGCAGTGCCTGTGAGTTCGTATAAGAGAAAGTATGGTGTATATCGCTTTAATGTGGGGATGCAAAATCCAGAGACATCCTCATTTTGCATGTGGAATGACCTGGAAATCTATCCAAAGATCAGGAAAACAGGTTGTTACTGTTACATCATCGCCCAGGAGAAGAAAAGCCAAGTTTGCTTGGCAGCTGCCATGCAATATCGCAGACTCGGAGAACATTGGACAGGCCATTTTGCATTTTTCTAGAGCTGGGGTAGAGATCGAGCATCAGTAGCTTTAACTCTTCTCACCTTGCCACTCTGCCAGATGACCAGGCACGGGGAATCCTCCCAGTTCGTTTTTTGACAGCTGACTGGCCTTTACCACAGAGGGACAGACTAAATGCAGGAAGAGTGGTAGTTCTTAAACATGTGCAGTCGACTCATGGGCAGGGTTGGTTAAAACCCAGATTGCCAGGCCCCATCCTCGGAGTGTGATTGAGAGTGTGGTTAACATCTTCCCAAGTGAGGCTGACGCTGCTGATCCAGAGAAACACTCTGCTGGTGGTGATGATGGAATCACAGGCAGTCAAGTTTATTTGACCAATCTGTGTCTCTTTGGGCAGGATGCCGAGGGCTCTTCTGCATCACTGGAGTTATTTTTCTCCATTCAGAACAGTTTAGGGGGAAGAAACATCAGGATTTGGCATAACAGTTATGCTACCATATCAAGCCAAAGTGGAGGGTATACGTTTGTGTTGCAGAGGTGTGTATTGTGTGCCTGCTGCATAATTCCTGTCATTTTCTGCACGTTTCACGCCTGCTGAAAGGAGATGGAAATGACTGGTGGAGGGACAAGTAGGAAGCACAGGGGTGCAAGGCTGAGTACAAGGAGAGCTGAGAGATTTCCTTGGTGATACATCCCCCAAATGATGCCCCTCCCTGCTTTCAGACCTATATCCCAGTCCTGTGCTCCCTCAATACAAGCACCCAGAGATTGTTGGTGAACTCACAAGGCTGTGTCTGACTGAGACACATGTTTCCCTGTGACAGATGTTAAAAAATTTCATCCTTCTTTTTCACCAATATCTTAATAACATCTACTAAGCTTATTTTTGGTCATTCTCTTTTCAAATTGTCATAAAATTCTGTTTTGATTCCTCGCTTGTTTAATATTCAAATATTTCTCCACTAGATTTTCCTTTCTATTGTTATTTCTACCCTTTATTGCCCCTTTATTGTGTACTCTGCCTATTTTTTTCTAAAATTCCTCCTTCAAGCCCTGGCTGGTGACTCAGTGGATGGGTGCCAACCTGCGAACCCAAGAGTCACTGGTATGATTCCCAGCCAGGGCTCATAACCAGGTTGCAAGCCAGGTCTCCAGCCAGGTCCGGTAGCTGGAGGCAGGTGAAAGGCAACCACACATTGATGTCTCTCTCCCTCTTTGCCTCTGTCCCTTCCCCTCTCTCTAAAAAATAATAAATAAAATCTTTAAAACTCCTCCTTCATCAGCATCAACAGCGGAGGGCAAGTGAACATGAAATATGCTCCACATAACTACACTATTTTTGGAATTTCATCTACTTGTAAAGGTTACTTACACAGCACTGAATTAAAGCAGACTCTGAAGTATCATGCTGACATAATACTATTGGCAAGGGAGCTTTGTAAACTGTTAAATAATATACAAAATATAGCACAACTATTGTCATTATTAATTTGGAAGGCTTATAAGTCCATTTAGACTACGTTTTATAAAGAATATGTTATCCGTCTGCCTGTCTCCATAATCAGATAGGTACAACTCACTTAAAAATATATACATTAGCACATCTACCCTGCCCTCTTGTGGTTTAAGATAGAGGCATTCTTTTTCCCTCGTGGAATCATGAAATCCTATTTCAAAACACTTTCAAAGTGTAGTTATTTTTACTTGGTAGAAACGTTGTCTTCAAATTGGTGCCCAGTTGAAAGCCATATATCTTTGTGGGTGATGAAAGAAGACACCTCTTTATTAGTACTGTTTTGGCTAAAGAAAACTGCTGATATTTGTCAATCTAAGTTACATTCACTGCTCTAATTTCACCACATGCTAAGATGCCTCTGAGTCTCTGAAATTTTGACCCACTTGAAATCTCTGGCCTATCTTGGTGTGTTGCTGTAATGGAAAGGCCTGGTCAAGAGTAAGGCCCCAAGCTGTTCTGTCATCTGCCCCTGTGTAAAACTTTGAGCAAGCCACTTGTCCAAACTACAGTTTTAGTTAACTGCTGAGCTCTCTAGTCTACTCCACAGATCTATATATCTTATGCCATACTGTTTTTATTATTATACCTTTGTAGTACAGGTTGAAATCAAAATATGGATACCTCCCACTTTGTTTTTTCTCAAAATGCCTTTGGCTATTCATGGTCTTCTGTGGTTCCATATAAATATTAGGGTTACTTGTTCTAGTTCTAAGAAAAATGCCATTGGTATTTTAATAGGAATTGTAGACATTAAGGCAAGATCACAAAGAAGAGCGAGTCTAAGTTCTAGGAGCCTAAAATGCTTGTCTCCCTCTCTGGGGAGAAGCAAAGATAAGCAAGCCATGCCCTGTCTGGTGTGTCATTCAGTGGGTTGGGTGTGGTCCCACACACCAAAAGGTTACCACTTGGATTCCTGGTCAGGGCACATGCCTGGGTTGCAGGCCAGGTCCCAGGCTGGGGGCATATGAAGGTCAGCAGATAGATGTTTTTCTCTCACATTGATGTTTCTCCCCCTCTCTTCCTCCCTCCCTTCCCCTCTTTCTAAAAATAAAAAGCTTTCAAAAAAATAGATGAGCAAGAGACAATGTTACCTGTTCCTGTCGTCACCCCTCAAAGCAATTCTGAACCCCAAAGTTTGGGGCAAGGCCCATAGCACCTAGAAATGTAAACAACCTGGCCTAAGACAATCTGGTATGTGCTAAAGCTAGTGGGACACAGCTTTAGCTGTCATCACATGCAGAATAGGTGGCAACTGTGATCATTAGGTGGAAACAAGGCAATGAGTGAGCAGTCTCTGAGTACCACCTTGCTTGGACTCTGCATTGTGCCCAACAGATTCAGAATTCCAGTTCTTGCCAGACACAGGCTTTTTCATTCGTAAAGTTTAGCACATTTCCAAGGGAAGGGGAGATTTAGATTTTTACATTGCTTCCCCTTATTTCCATGTGTGGCCAGAAAATTTAAGTCTCAAGTTTTATTCTCCTTTGTTTCTTATCTGACCCTTGTTCAAAATTTTACTTTTTGTTCCCCTGATGTAATAGTACTGGCTGGCTGTGCATCTTTTTGGACCTATTGGTCTTTTTTCAATGTTTCCATTTCACATGTACAAATAAATCATGTCTTCTGGTAAAATAATTACTTCCCTCTCAGTGAAAGGCTTGGTGATGCCTGGACAAGATATTGTAAAGACATGGGAAACATGAAGACAGCTTTTGTTTGGCTGATGGTATGGGGTTTCCCTCTAATAGAAACTCCATGGTGAGGCATGGTCTGGGTTTGTTCAACAACGGTGATATTTGAATACCTCAGCCTTCCCTAACTTAAAAAACTATCTCTCGGTTGGGGTAAGAGTCAAATGGAAATGACTCTTTAGATTTTTAGAGGATAGTTAATGAAAGTCTAACTGGAATATAAAGATTTTAGTGATTCTCGTAAATCCAAATTATTCCTTTTTTCCCCTATTTGAGCGTAGGCAGACTATAGGTCACTTGAGGACTTTGTTCAGTTGTGATACATACTGATATGTGGATGTCCTATGGGTACTTCAGACCACCCAAAAACACTGTTCATGTGAAAAGGGAACCTCTGTTGTGTTCAGGTATAATCAGTTCTAGCCAAGGAGAAAGTTGCTACCCTTTTTTTTTAAGGACCATGACATTTTTCCTCTTGGTGTCTTCCACCATTTACTCATTATTAGCATCCTGAATTCTGTTTCAGCATTATCTTAGGTGTTAAAGGATGATATTGGGTCAGTTACAAAGGTCATTTTAATTTTTTTAGTTTGGTTTTTGTTTGATTTGATTGGTTTGTAGAAGTCGATGAAAAATACAAAAGATGCCAACAGACAACACCTCTACCACAAGCTACGTTGCTCAAAAGTGCAAAGTTTCTAAGTGGCAGGCAGACAAACTAGTTCAGAGATCCGGAGGAGGAAAAAATATGCATAGTTTCTTCCTTCATATATTCCTGCCCTTGTTAGAACAAAGTTGAATTGACATTCCAGAAATTTACCCAGTATTTGTGTTAACTACAAATTTATGTGACTACATTCTTCCTGTACCTTTATAGTTTTTCTTACCCAAAGAAGAAAAGGATTAAGAGGCCCTGGCTAGTGGCTCAGTGGATAGGTGCCAGCTTGCAAACCCAAAGGTTGTTGGTTTGATTCCCAGCCAGGGCACATAACCAGGTTGCAAGCCAGGTCCCTAGCCAGGTCCATACCTGGAGGCAACCATACATCGATACTTCTCTCTCTGCCTCTCTCCCTTCCACTTTCCCTGAAAATAATAAATAAAATTTTTTTAAAAAGAAAGAAAAGGACTAAGAATATGGACTGATCAAGGCTATTTTTTTTAAATATTTTATTATTTTTAGAGAGAGGGGAAAGGAAAGAGGCAGAGAGACATGAATGTATGGTTGCATTTCACCTGCCTCCAGCTACAGACCTGGCTGGAGACCTGGCTTGCAACCTGGTCATGTGCCCTGGCTGGGAATCGAACCAGCGACCTTTGGGTTTGCAGGCCGACATCAAGGCTATTTTTTGAAAAGAAAAGTATTAATATTTGTTCAGCCTCCTGTTGTGTTACTTGTGTTTAATTTTCACGACTATCCTGGAAGCTGGTGCATATTATCCCCAAATTGTAGGTCATGCAGTTAAAGCTTGGGAATGTTTAGTGAATGGGGAGCTGACATTCAAATTGAGACTTAACCACATTCTTTCTGTCACATCAAGCTATAGTGTATTTATCTAACATATCAAAGGACCTGCTAAGAAGGGCACAATAAAAAAATCTTTTAAAAGAATAATGCCACTGAATCCAACAAATAAATGCATAATAAGGTTACTAAATTATGACTGATATTTGTGATTGGGTAGTACCTAAAGATATAAAGGATATACAAGATCTGTCCAGAAAGTATCCAGTCATGCACGATGAAAAATAGAGATATTGAAGAAGATATAAGAAACATTGCACACGGGACAATGATTCCTCAGTCCCCTTCAAAGTAGACATCTTGGGATCTCACAGAGTTCTCCCAATCACCATCAGCTGCTCCATCATATTTTCCTGAATCTTATCAATGGTCTGAAATTTCTTCTCTTTCAAAGGTAATTTTAATTTTGGGAACAGCTGTAAGTCTCAGGGTGCCAAATCAGGACTACAGAGGGACTAAGTCACCTGAGTGATTTGATGGCCCACCAAAACACTCTGCACAAGATGTACATTGTCGTGATGCAGCTGCAAATCACCAGTTGCCCATAGCTGCAGCTTTCTGAATCATCTGAATAGTTTCCCAGGAAGAATGTTCAATCTTAATGCAAAATTTGATGCAGATTTGTTGCTTTACTGGCTCAGTCCTTTTGAATGCCACACAGTACACATGCTCACTCAATGGTGTCTGCCACCCCACTGATGAGCACAGTGAGATCATCATTGTTCACAACTGCACATTCCAGTCCACTCTCCTTGGCTGCCATGTTACATCAATGTTGCGCAAACCATTCTCGTTATATTAATAAATGCTGGAGTTTTTCCAGCAGACCTTGTAAAATTAGAAATTAATTATAAGAAGAAAACTGGAAAATTCACAAATATGTGGAGGCAATAATGTTACTGAACAAATAATGGGTCAAAGAAGAAGTCAAGAAAAAAAAATTAAATACCTTGAAACAAATGAAAGTAGAAATACAACATACCAAAACTTATGAATGCAGTAAAAGCAATTCATAGCAACAAAATGCCTACATTAAGAAATCCAAAGATCTTAAACAACCTAACTTTGCACCTTAAAGAAGTAGAAAAAGAAGAATGAACTAAGCACAAAGTTATAAGGAAGAAAAAACAAAATACCAGAATAAATAAATGAAAGAGACATGAAAAATAAAAAAGATCAATTTAAGAGCTGGGCTGTTTGGAAAGATAAAAGTGATAAACTTTTAGCTAGACTCACCAAGAAATAAGGTGGAGTAAGTAAAATATAAAATGTAAGTGAAAATATTACAAGTGATACCACAGAAATACAAAGAACTGTAAGGAACTACTATGAACAATTACATACCAAAAAATTGACAACCTAGAAGAAATGGTTAAATTCCTAGAAACATACACCTACCAAGAGTGAATCATGAAATAGAAAAGTCTGAGCAGACCTTTTAACAGTAGGAGAATAAATTAGTAATAAAAAAATCTTCCAGCAAACAAAAGCCCAGGACAAAATGGCTTCACTGGTGAATTCCATCAAATACTTTAAAAAGAATACCAATCCTTCTTTAACTCTTCCAAAAAAAGAAGAGGAGGGGACGCTCTCAAATTCAATTTACAAGGCCCTCAATTTACACTGATGTCAATACAGGAAAAGGACACACAAAAAAATTACAAGCCAATAGCCCAGATGAACAGAGGTACAAAAATTCTCAACAAAATAATAGCAAACTCATTTCAACAGCACATTAAAAGAATCATTGAGCACCAGCCTGTGAACCTATGGGTTGCAGTCAAATTCCCAGTCAGGGCACATACCCGGGGTTGCAAGCCAGGTCTCCAGACAGGTCTGTGGCTGGAGGCAGGTGAAAGGCAATCATACATTGATGTTTCTCTTTCCTTTCTTCCTCCCTCCCTTCCCCTCTCTCTAAAAATAATGAATAAAATTGTATATAGATAAAAAAAAAGAATCATACTCCATAATAAAATGAGATTTATTCCAGGGCTGCAAAGATATTTTAACATCCACACATCAATCAATGTGACACACCACTTTAGCAAAATAAAAGAAAAACAATCTTGATCATCCCAGTAGATGCAGAAAAAGTATTTACCAAAATTCAGTATATCCATCAGAATAAAAACTCTTCACAAAGGGTGTATACCTCAAGATAGCAAAGACCAGACATGGCAGTCCCTCAGCTAACATACTGAATAGTAAGAAGCTGAAAGCATTTCCCCTAGAATCAAGAATGAGACAAGAATATCCACTCTTGCCACTTTTATTCAACCTAGTACTGGAAGTTGTAGCCATAGCAATTATGCAAGACATATAAATAAAAGGTATGCATTCAGAAAGGAAGAAATAAAGTATCATAATTTGTTTTTTAATTATATTTTATTGATTATAATATTATAGTTGTCCTAATTTATTACCCTTTGCTCTCCTCCACCCAGAAACCCCCACTCCCTCAGGCAATCCACATACCATTGTTCATGTCCATGGGTCATGACTTTGACTACTCCATTTTCTATACTGTACTTTACATCCCCATGGCTATTCTGTAACTACCTAGTTGTACTTCTTAATCCCTCACCTCTTCATCCATTCCCCCACACTCCCTTCCATCTGGCAACCATCAAAATGCCCTCCATACTCATGATTCTGTCTCTGTTCTTCATGTTTGCTTAGTTTTTACTTTAGATTCAATTGTTGATAATGTATTTATTGCCATTTTATTGTTCATAGTTTTTACTTTTTTCTTCTTCTTAAATAAGTCCCATTAACATTTCATATAATGATGGTTTAGTGATGATGAACTCCTTTAGTTTTTTTTTTTTTATCTGGGAAGTTCTTTATCTGCCTTTCAATTAATTGTAATTATGATGTGACTTGGAGTGGGCCTCTCTGCATCCATCTTGTTTGGGACTCTCTGTGCCTCCTGGACTTGCATGTCTATTTCTTTCACCAAATTAGGGAAGTTTTCTTTCATTATTTTTTCAAATACATTTCCCGTTTCTTGATCTTTCTTTTCTGCTCCTGGCACCCCTATGATGCAACTCTGGGACCTCTTGAAGTTGTCCCAGAGGCTGCGTACACTATCCTTGTTTTTTTCTTTTTGTTTGTTTGTTTTTTGATTCTTTTTCTTTTTGCTGTTCTGATTGGTTGTTTTTTGCTTCCTTATGTTCCAAATCATTCATTTGATTCTCAGTTTCATCCACTCTACTGTTGTTTCCCTGTAAGTTGTTCATTTCAATTAGTGTATCTTTCATTTCTGAATGGGTCTTTTTTTATGCTGTTGAGTCCTCACCAAGTTCCTTGAGCATCCTTATAACCAGTGTTTTGAACTCTGCATCTGAGAGATTGCTTATCTCCCTTCTCTTTAGTTCTTTTGCTGGAGTTTTGGTCTGTTCTTTCATTTGGGTCATGTTTCTTTATCTGCTCATTTTGGCAGCTTCCTTGTGTTTGTTTCTATGTATTAGGTAGAGCTGCTATAACTACCTGTCTTGGAAGCAGGGCCTAATGTAGTAGGTGTCCTGTACGGTTCAGTGGCACAGCCTCCCCTATCACCCAAGCTGGGTTCTCAGGGTGCGCCCTTCATGTGGGCTGAGTACACCTTTCTGTTATAGTTGGACCTTTATTACATTTTGTAGGCCAAGGGAAGGGATTTACCCAGGCAAGTCAGCTGTAAGGACTGGCTGTGACCACTGACCAGCTATCTCCACCCTCTGGGGAGGATCAGCAGGGCAGGGGCAGGATGGTCTGATGTGGTCTGTAGCTGTCCACTGGGTGCGCAGGATCTGGAGTTTCCTGGGTGGTGCAGGCCAAGGTCAGCCCCCACCTATGTTTTGCCCAAGACCACCCTGCCTGAGCTATAAAGCTATAAAGCAATCTGAGATGCTGCTACTTGTGCTTGGAGATTCCCAGCTTAAGTCAAACTGTGAATCTAGGCTGCTGCTGCTAGTGCTGGGCCCAGGGCCATTTAGCAAGAAGTAGGAGGTTAAGGGTTCACTAAGGCAGGCTATTGCTAATTTGAAAAGATTTAGGGAGCTGTGAAGCATCCAAGACTGGCCTATCATATGGAAAAACCACTGCTAACAGCTGTAAGTGGGGTGGGATGGAACCTCAGGGACCTCCAGGGTGGGGCCAATAGTGTTAGCCACGTTGATGGGGTCTCAGATATGGCACTGCCTATGGCTCTATGGCTTTGTGGGGGGAGGGTTCGGAAGAGGGTCAGTGGCCTCTGCCTGCCTTTCTGTCTGGGAGAAAGCTGTCTCCCAGCTCTTCCCTTTATGCCAGACACTTCAGTTCTTCTCCATATGCCACTGGTACCTTTCAAGCTGCTACCCTGGTGCCAGAGCTCAAAGGGATTGATTGAGTCTTAGTAAGTTTTTATGTGGATTCTTTACAAGGAACTGCTTGGGACTTTGGAAGTTTCTCCACCGATGCAATCCATGCTGGTGTTTGCAGCCAGAAGTTATGGGGACTTATCTTCCTGGCACTGGCACCCTGGGCTGGGAGGCCTGGTGTGGGGCTGGGACTCCTTGCTCCCAAGATATCCCTCCCTAATTTTTATCCACCACATGTGGATGTGGGACCAACTGTTTACACGTCTCCATGCCCTCTTGCCAGCCTGAATGAATTGGTTTCTTGAATTCTGTAATTGTTGGACTTTCATGTAACTTGATTTCTGAATAATGGTTATTTTTATACTTTAGTTTTTATTTTGATGTGGTTGTGCAAGGAGGCAAGCTGTGCTTAGCTACACCTCCATATTTATCAGAAGTAAAGTATCATTATTTGAAGGTGATGTAGCATATATAGAAAATCTTATAGACTCCACCCAAAAACTGTTAGAACTAGTAAACAAATCCAGTAAAATTGTAGAATACACAATTAACATACAAAAAATTTGAATTTCTATACAATTATAAATTATCAAGAAAATGATCCCATTTACTACTGCATCTAAAAGAATAAAACATCTAGGCATAAATTTAACCATAAGGCACTGATAGAAGAATTAAAGAAGACATAAATAAACGGAAAGATATTACATGGCCATGGCTTGGAAGAATATTGTTAAAATGTCATTATTACCCAAAGATATCTACAGATTCATGTAATCCCTTATCAAAATTTCAATGGTATTTTTCACTGAAATAGAAGAAAAAAATCCTAAAATTTCTATGGGATCACAAAAAACCCCCAAAACAGCCAAAACAATCTGAGAAAGAAGAACAAGCTGGAGGCATCATGCTGCCTGATTTCAGACTATACTGCAAAGCTACAATAATCAAAACAATATGTTATTGGTTTAAAACAGACACATAAATCAACAGAACAGAATAGAGACCAGAAATGAAACTTATACATATTTGGTCAATTTATTTAGGATAGAAGCCAAGAATATACAATGAGAAAAGACACTTTCCTCAATAAATGGTGCTGGAAAAACTTGGCAGCCACATGTAAAAGAATGAAACTGGACTGCTGTTTAACACTGAACACAAAAATTAACTCAATATGAATTAAAGGCTTGCATGTAAGACCTGAAACCATAAAACTCCTAGAAGAAAACATAGGCAATAAGCACCTTGATGTCAGTTTGGTGCTAATTCTTTTGACCTGACATCAAAAACAATGGCAAAACAAATAAACAAAAACAAAACAAACAACCAAAAGAAACCAACCCTTAAATAAACAGGACTACTTAAAACTAAAAATCTTATGCATAGCAAAGGAAGCAGTGAGCAAAATTAAGAGGCAGCCTACTGAATGGGAGAAACTATTTGAAAAGCATATTATCTGATAAGGGCATAAAATTCAAAATATATAAAGAACTTATACGTCTATATAAGGAAAAAAACTGCTTAAAAAACTGCCATAGGATCTGAATAGAGATTTTTTTCCAAAGAAGAATAATAGCTAACAGGTACATGAAAAGATGCACTAATCATCAGGGAAAAGCAAATCAAAACCATAATGAAATGTATTACCTTACAACTGTTAGAATGGCTATTACAAAAAAAAAAAAAAATTAAAAAAAAGAAATAAGTGTTGGCGAGGATGTGGAAAAAGGGGAACCCTTGAGGACCATTGGTGGGAATGTAAATTGGTGCAGCCACTATAGGAAACAGTATGAAGATTCCTCAAAACGTTACAACAGAACTACTAGATGATCTGGCAATTCTACTTCTGGTTGAAAATAGTAACTTGAAAAGATGTCCACACCCCCATGTTCATTGCAGCATTACTTCAATAGCCCAGACATGGATGCAACCTACGTGTCCATCAATGAGTGAATAAAGAAAATGTGGTATATAATTATTTACAATGGAATAAATCCAGCTGTAAAAAAGAATAAAATCTTTCCATTTGCAACATGGATGGACCTTGAGGGCATTATGCTAAGTGAAATTAGTCAAACAGAGAAAGACAAATATCATATGAGCTCACCTATGGAATCAAAAATAAAACAAACACACAAAAAACCTGAACTTAATCTCAGAGATATAGAAAAACAGATTAGTAGTTGCCAGAGGCAGGAGTGGGAGGAATATATGAAAGTGGTCAAAAGGTACCAACTTCCAGTTTCCAAATAAGTTAAGTCCTGGAGAGATGTAATGTATAATATGATGAATATAGTTAAAAATACTGCATTGTAATTTGAAATTTGCTAAGAGAGTAAATATTAAAAGTTCTCATAAGAAAAAATTGTAACTATGTTAACTAGACATAGTATGATTATTTCATAATATATACATATATCAAATCATTATGTTGTATGTCAATTATATCTTAACTTTTTTAAAAAAATTCTCCTCAAACATTTTATTAACTCAGAACAGCTAATAAACATTGGATATATTTTTCTTAAATAATTACAAGAAATTTTTTTCAGATGCCATCAAATATGGTATTAACATTTAATTCTTTTTTTGTCTTACAGGTGTAAAGGGTCAAGTTTTTGATCAGAAGGGAAATCCATTACCCAATGTAATTGTTGAAGTCCAAGACAGAAAACATATCTGCCCCTATAAAACCAACAAATTTGGAGAGTATTATCTCCTTCTCTTGCCTGGGTCATATACATTAAATGTAAGTATACAGCTTTAGTTATTGTTCTTAAAATATTACAAAACTCACAATACTTCCTCATCCAGAGGAATCTAACATAAGTCTGGAAAGTGTCTAAAATAAGTCTGGAAAGTCCAAAAGTAATAACGTGTCAGGACAAAAGGAAAAAAATGATATCAGACTTGCCTTTGGCAAAGACTGAGAGGTGAACAAACCCCCCCCAAAAAGAAAGAAAGAAAAGAAAAATCATCTCTCTCTCCAACAAGCAATTAAGTTTTTAATAAAAAATCCTATTTCTTATAATACTTTTTATGATTGAAAAAATTGAACAAACTTATTCATAGTAAGAATAATTGAACAATGTAGCCAGAGTACTTGCAAGCTTTATAAAGTACCATTTTAATACCTATCTCATGAAACATAATTTCTGCTGTTAAAGAATAGATTTGGGCAAAATTTCTTTAGGATTCATTAGGAATAAAATTTGACCCACAAATTTTACTATACTAAGCGAGCGATAGACATCTTTTGCAGTCCTTGCTTAAGCAAATGATGGTGAGGTTTCCAGTCAATGCAAATGAAGTGCCAGGTTTTAATTCTAATGTCACGTGCATGTTTCTGAGTCACTTCTTCCTGACAGGAAGCATGGACTGGTTTGAGCCCAAGTAGGTTTATACACATTAGCTAAATGAATAAGTATCTGATTAACAGGACAGATTGTGCCTGTTACTCTTTGATGACACGACTTTTTTCTAGGAAATTTAGGATTCTTCTCCTTTGTTTAGTGGGTCTAATGCTAACCATAGCAATTGTTCTGAGCAGAACTACTCCTAGGAGAAAGTAGTCTACTCTGCAGGAAAAACTGGCTTTGTATTTCATTATTTCATCTTTAGGACATAAATAAAGGTCATGGTTTTTAGTTTTTAAAACTCTATAGAATTCAGATCTCTCTGCTCCACAGATGATTCCTACAGTGCCCAGCAGTGGAGTCATCAGTTACTAATCTGCTTCTTAAGAATCTCTCCCCCACTGAGTGGATAGAATCTAGAATCCACTGGATAACCTCTACTCGCTATGACTCTGTTATTTACTGTGACATTTCCCTTCTATGAAAATAAGGGTTTTCCTTATAGTGGATCTAAATTATTTTTATGTAATCTCATAAATAAGCCACACCCTTATAGGATAGTTATAAATAGTTCATTTCCAATTAAACTAACAGTACATGTTGGCTTTAGCTACTAGTTCTGGGACAAGAGTAGAAGGCAAGAATTAGAAGCTGAAATACATACCAGTTAATGGTTATGTAAATGTTATTCCCCATTCTTTTCTTTCTTCACCATATATAATGAAAGCATTTCTCAGTAGACATGATCTATAATTCAGGATTTGCTCTATTTTTCCGGATCTTTTCCCCTAACAACAAGAACTACAAATCTAGCTGAAGATTCAGACTCATATGAACAAAGCCAGGTAAAATTAAAAAACATTCTAAGGAAGCAATATACTTGGATGAGGTGCAAGGATGATGGAATAATTTGAGAAAAGAATTATCCACTTTGAATAATTTTGATACCCAGTCAGAATATTAAGTACAGACTTAGGACACAGGGACACAGTCAACTCTTAACCTTCACTCCCTGACGATGAAGGGGCAGAATCAGTCTGCTGCTTCCTTTTCCTGACTTCTATCTCCAGATAAAGGACCTGTCTTTATTTCCCTTTGTCTTGACAATGGCATTACAACTATGGTCCTTATCAGCGACATTGGATAACTGTTTCTATGAACAGAGCTGAAGTGGTGGCTAGTCTGGGAGGCCTGGAAGACTGTTACATGTGTTTCATAAAGGCTGCATTTTAGTGGTGGATGTTAGTGTTTTCAGCGTTGGCACTACAGAACATCTGAAATCATTCAGATGATTGTTTCTTGTTTCTTCTCAGGTTACAATCCCTGGACATGATCCACACCTCACAAAGGTGATTATTCCCAAAAAATCCCAGGACTTCAGTGCTCTTAAAAAGGATATTTTATTTCCACTCAGAGAAGGGCGCTTGGATTCCATCTTAGTATCAAATCCTTCATGTCCTATGATTCCTCTCTACAGCAATTTGCCAAGTCACTCAGCTGCAACAAAGCCTGGTCTGTTCTTATTTTTAGTGACTCTTTTTCACATATTGTTCAAATAAAGCAAAATGTGAAACTCAACCCCATCACCACCTGGAATCAGGGATTACTCAAGTCAGGTTGCTGCCACAGCTAGCTCCCTCTGGGGGCCAACTGGACACACTCTGCTGCACTTCCCCCAGAAGAGGAATGGATGCTTGTTTCCAAATCCTGCAACAAGCTTTCGTGATAAGGAATTGAATGATTTAGTCTGGAGGATGAATGGAAGACACCCACCTATCAAGGACTGCCCACTTACACTCAATTTTAAAGTAGTTTTAGAAATTTGTAAGGAGTTAAACTTGAGAAACAAAAAAGAGGTTCCTGCAAAAAGAAAAAAAAGGTAATTCTTTGTACAGAGAGCCAGATGAATATAAGCAATGAACATGGACATTACATTTATTGATCACCTGTTGTATACAAGGCTTGGCTATGAGTGTTGTGTATGAAAGGAAAGTGCCATATATAATTTAGTTCTCAGGGCAGGGAAGGAAAAATGATGACAGGACTGGAGATAGTTTTGTAAATGTTCTAAGGAAATATGAGAGAAAATAGGCAACTGGTTCTCCGCAGCCCAAGAAAATATAGGCTTGATGGGATGACAAGGGCGTGCCTGCAGAGTCCCAAAACGATGAGTCAGTTAAGTATGTGTCCCCAGCTTTCTGTACCTGGATGTCGTGCTGATAACCCCCGAATGTGTGGTTCTAGTGTCTTGCTTGAGCTTCAGACTCACATCCAACTGCTCACGGGATATATATCCACCTGGATGTGACCCAGAGGTTCCTTCAGCTCATGTCGAAGACTTTTTGCTACAGCTGCTCTACCCTCTATATTCTCTGCCTCCATTGCTGGTACCACCAAACCGGAAACCTGGGAGTCGACCTTGAGTCTTCCTCCTCCTCCTTCATCTCATCTGTTCAACCATGTGGCTCACCTGCATCAATGCAGCAGCTTTTCTGGTCTCTTGCCCCCAGCTTTCTCCTCTTCAGATCCATCCTCCACACAACCCTGGAGGAGGGGAGATGGTGTCTCTTCAAAACAAAAATCAACAACTTAATGCTTGTAGTTCCTACACACCTAATGTCCTGTTTGTGTCCCCTGTGTCTGGAATGGTATTCTGACCCACATTTTCTTTCTCCTCTAACTCAGTTCAGGCTTTGACTCCTCCAGGAAGCCTTTTCTGTCACCCTGTTCCTTTCCACTTCTCCCCTCCCAGTCAATCGGGGGGCCCCTCCTCTTTGCCCCCCAACGGGACAGGTTTCCTCTATTATTGGATTTGCAACATTATTTTATGATCTTCGTCTTCCATGTGTGATTTTTCTCTAGTAGAGGGTGACCTTTTTGGAAGCTGGGGCTATTTCATTTGTTCGATAAATGCATTTTTATATCCTCAGAGATCATATTAGGAACTGAATGAATGAACAAAGGGTTCCTGCAATCTGCTACTCCCAGTCCCTTCCAGAGACTGTTTAGAGCTTTGGATCCTTTTATGAAACTAGAGCCCTTGCTTTGGCAATTTCCAGTTCACTAATAACACTGATGGAAAAGTGTTTTCATATACGTGTCAAGAAATAAATTCAAATTCTGTCCTTTTACTGGACTTCTCATTTATCCTAAGGTTCATAGTAAATGTGTTATGTTACCTGTTGACACTACAGCTACATTTTTTAAATTGGAAAACAAAATTGTACCATTAGTATTTAGCATGAAATAATTCTTCTCCATCATAATGAAGGTTAACCTAACTTAAAACATTCCATGCAAGAATTAAGAGGAAATATCAAACAGAGGAATAAACAGCAACCCTGGTAAGCAGGTCTTTAAGTGCTGTGTGCTGGTCATGGAAAATGAGTTGCCTTGGCTCTTATTTTGAATGGAAAGTTCTGTAGGATCTGAAAATGAAACTATACTGGGCTTGGTACATGGTGATGGCTTGAGGACCATATATGAATAGGAGATTCATGGGCATTTAGGAGCTGTTTTTGTGCCAAGCATATTCTACCTGCACAAAGTCATACATGTTTAATATAAACAGAATTTATAACCTTTTAATCACTTCTTTTAAACCTGGTAATAATCTAAATATCTTGATCATTTTTATTTAAGTAAGCCATAATTTATTATACTTGAAAGTGTATATTAATGTATTACAGAAAATATATTGGTATATTACATATAAAAGTATATAAAATTTGGCTTGATTTACCATCAAGCCCTAAACAATTTTTTTCAGTCAGTCGTTCCGAGTTGTAACTTTTCCTTTTCCAAATAATTTCCCCCTTTTTTAATCTTATTTTTAATTTTTTGTTAATTTTTAAATTAAATTTATTGAGGTGACATTGGTTAATAAAATTATAAGATAACATTTTTTGAAGAAACATGAACCAAAATTTGAATTGGTTCATGAGCTTTAATGTTAAGGAAATGTTTTTAAAATGAGAAATTTTATCAAACAAAATTATTTAGAGATGAGCAAAAACAACTGAAATCTGTAAACCAAATCTACATCAAACCTGAATTCAATTCAGAGCAGGTTTGGGGTACATATTTTCAGCAATGGCTCTGTGCCCCGCAGTTTGTAGCAAGGTTAGTAAGTACCATGGGATCACAGCCACAGCCCCCACTAATCCAGTGAAGTGTCCAAGAGGAGAAACATCTATAGAATTTTGACTATAGTCAGACCAGATTTGTACAGCTCCCTGTGTGGCCTTTTCTAATGTTCTCCACCTTGGTATGATCCTCAGGTTCCAAGTTCAGATAAAACTCCTTTTATGGGGAATCCAATAGGGTAAAGGTTTCAAGATAGGAGAAAAGATAGAACACGGCAGTAAAATGAAAATTAGACAGAAGCCCTGGTTCAAATCCACCCCACATTCAGTTTCCTTACCCGTGAAGTGAAGGTCTTTCTTTGGCTGATGGATTCTGTGACTATCAGCAGCAGTGGTTTGAGAGCCGCACTGGTGCTGCTTTGGTGCTTGCCCTGGTGGGAGAAGGAAAATGAAAACTTAGATGAAAATACTTTAAAAGCAGTGTAACTTACCCAGGATCAAATCATCTGCCTCAGGTACAAACAGAATTGGCCTGAAAACTGAAATGAAACATTGGTTAGCTAGGATGATCGTTTAATTATATTTAAGAAAGCTTTCATGAAGCAACAGTTTTTCTGGTGTACCTACTCAAATTATGCAAACATTAATAAATCTGAATGGTGGGGCATATTTTAAAGAAATGTTAAACCTCTGCAGATAAGTGTCTGTGTTGATTTTGGTGCTTAATTTATCACATTCAGAATTGAGCTGTTGGGTGTACTCAACGCTTTGTTCTAGAAGCCAATTTGCATGTGCTACCTTTAGAGAGTAAAAATACCTGACACTTGACTGGAAGTGGCAGTTCCTAGGGAAGTAAAGCAAAGTAAGCATTGCAGATTGTCTCTGAGCAACAGGATATGTCGCTTACTGAGATGTTTGATTCTTACTGTAAAATACAATTACAGGGAAAATACAATTATTGTCTATTTCATGACAGATCCCTTATATCTTCCTCATGACTTTAGATGGGGAGAGAGGGAGAAAGTAGTTAAAGAGCAATAAGAATAAAAAGTTAGTAACAACTAAACCAGAAGTTTAGAGAAAGTCTAACCTTGTTGTACTTTTTATCACTAATAAGCAGATATTGTACTGTATCGCTTGCAAAATGTTTTATCATGCTTTAGCATATGAACTACTCCACACCCTTTTATTGATGTTTCACAATGATTTTTGAAGTTTTCACAGTGACTTTCTAATTAAGAACTTTAAGTGCACAAATTAAGACTGTAAAGTTTTATTGGGTATGGCCATGACTGACTACCTCTGAACTTAATAAATCTAGAATGTTTCTTATCCTCAATAAATTAATATTCATGTAAACAATGAATGTCATTTCTTTCTATTACCTTGAAAACAAATACTTATGCAAATTTCACAAAGTCCATATACTAGAGAACTGATTACCACTGAATAAAGCCTAAGAAAAACCAAATTGAGTAACCTTTTTTTTTTTTTTGACATGTATGAGACCAAGCGTCCCTGGCTGCTACACAAGTATAAGCAGACAGGTATAGTTAAGAAACAACTTTATTTTCAGCAGGGGGAACGAGAGTAACCTTTTTATGAGGCAATTATTGCAGCAACTCTTCAAAGCCCAGATGTTCTTTCATAAGTTTATGATATATGCTCATCCTAATATGTTATATTTCAAATTAACTTGTACTATGGGGTAGATAATGAAAAGTGCGCCTTCTGGTAAAACAAAATAAAACAACTTTGAAAAATTCACAATGGACATGAATATAGTTAATGGGCCTGAGAAATCATGCACCAAGCAAATGGGATTTACCAAACATACCTTAGCCATGAACCATTTTCTTTAATAATTTAGCCTAAACCTGACAGGTATGGCTCAGTTGGTTGGGCCTCATCTTACACAGCAAAAAGTTGTTGATTTGATTCCCAGTCAGGGCACATTCCTGGATTGAGGGTTCGGTTCCCAATCAATGTTCCTCTCAAATATTGATGTTTCTCTCCCTCTCTTTCTCCTTCCTTCCCCTTCTCTTTAAAAAATAATAAATAGCCCTGGCTGGTAGCACAGTGGATAGGGCGCCAGCCTGCGAACCCAAAGGTCGCAGGTTCGATTCCCCAGCCAGGGCACATAACCAGGTTGCAAACCAGGTCTCCAGTCAGGTCTGTGGCTGGAGGCAGGTGAAACGCAACCATACATTGATGTCTCTCTCCCTCTCTGCATCTCTCCCTTCCCCTCTTTCTGAAAAGAATGAAATAAAATATTAAATAAATAAATAAATAAATAAATAAAAATATAATTTAGCTCATACATCCCTTTGGCCTTACCTTCCTAGATTTCCAAACACATTTTAGGAAATATTCATATAGGGAGAAGTCTTTAGTCGTAACTGCTAAATGAATAAATGTCCTAAGTAATAAAGAGCTTTTGAAACAGAGCATACTTATAATTTGCCTCCTACAGGAATTGGAAATCAGCCCTTTCCCTTCATCAATGCAACCCAATATCAAATTTCTAGTCAGAGAAGTTTGGCTCAAATTTGTCTGCCCTCTGAAGTGTTCTTTAAAAAAGTTAAGTTTAAATGAGATAAGGCTGAGTAGGAAACAGCTAAGTTACAGGGACCAATTTCTAAAAGTGCTCACTCTCTCAACTTAGAAAACTGGGAACAGTTTTTCTATTTCCAAAAAAAAAAAAAAAAGAATTCATTTGCAGGAATTTCCTAATATACTATAGCTATACCTCAGTACTGAAATTTGCCACTCAGAATATCCATTACTCCCTCCACCCCCCAAAAAAGCAAGGTACAATTTTTAAATCACCTAAATTTAAAAATATTAAACATAGGGGGAAAGGTAAAAAAAAAAAAAAAAGAGTATAAACAAATGATTAGTTCATTTAAAACTTTTTTCCATTTACTAGTTTTATAATAAAAAGCAACTGATTTAAAGAATGGAACCCCAAATTTTAGAAGCACCAGTTTACATAATTGTTATACCTTCTTACATATTCACTAACGATTTCCAGACTTCATACTAGTGGCTACTTAGGTCAAAGTCAATTTTCTAATTGATTAAAGATTTTTCAGCACTAAAGCGTGGTGTTTTTCTGCATAGTGAGTGTCTAATGAAGCTATGAAGGACTTCAGAACTGAAACGTAAAGCTTGCCTTAACTGGGAATAGAATTCTTTGCTCTCAACCAGAAGTCTCTCTTGTCCCATAGTTGGGTTAACCTGTTAGAGAACGTCTTCCGAGAACCCAATGTGGCGCCTCCTTGTGGTTTAACAAGTGCGTAACTTAAAAGATTTGGTCTTCACTTGTGTTCATAGCGGCACTATTTACAATAGCCAAGTGCTGAAAACAGCCTAAGTGCCCATCAGTGGATGATTGGATCAAAAAACTTTGGTACATTTACACAATGGAATTCTATATAGCAGAAAGAAAGAAGGAACTTGTACCCTTTGCAACAACATGGATGGAACTGGAGAGTATTATGCTTAGTGAAATAAGCCAGTCAGTGAAGGACAAAT
>PVIW01006757.1:21648-82466 GCA_004026585.1 Noctilio leporinus | reverse complement strand
TGGGGGGAGGGGGGAGGCAGAGGCAAAGAAGGGGAGCAGCTTAGACAAGAACCTAGTATAAAGGAACCATGGACATGGACAACAGGTGGGATTGACTTTGGGGGGAAAGGGTGGGTGGGGAGGGGGACAGAGGGGAGCAAAAAAGGGATGGATGTAATACAACAACAATAAAATTAAAAAAAAAGAAAAGAAAAGAAAATACTACGCAGATGGAAGGCTAAAAACAATTCTAATTGAAATAATTCATGGCTGTGCCTTGATTAATAGGTGGGATTTCAAAGAGACTAAAGGACAGTCCAAAGCAGAAATACCCCTTGTAATGGTAGAAAACCTTCCGAAGTATAATACAAAACTTTGTTAGGTAGAGGTTTGAATGAGTGGATGGATACTTTATATATATATAAAGTATATATATATATATATATATATATATATATATATATATACATATATACTTCAGAGCTTCTTCTGCCAGCTTAACTTATCAATAAATCAAGGATTTTTTCCAAAACAGAAACAAATTTGCATGACACTCAGGGAAAAAAAGGAAACTTTCATACACAGATTTTCTGTGAGTCTGTCAGTAGAGCTCGTTCTATAACTACCACCTGATTAGTAGTATGTTCTGATTTTGGAATACTCATGAAAGACAGTCAGGTGGATGAACTCTTCTCTCCGAGCTCTAGCACTAGCTCTGGATCAATCCAAGTTCCAGGTCCAGCTCCTGGACATTCTGAGGAGCCAGCTGCAGTGCAGAATCAAAGGCGCTTGCAGACCCTGGAAACTGTTTACCTCTAGCAGCTGCTCTAGGTTACAGGTGTAACCTGGATGTTATAGGTGTAACATCAACACCAGTTACACCTGCAGCTCTGGGCAAGGGCCGCATCTGGAGAAGATCCTGGAAGAGACCTGCAGCTTGCACAGGACTGACTCCTCTGGTGAAGTACCACAACCTACATGTGCACTGGCTCCTGCAAGAGACCTGCAGCCCTGGATAGCCAAGACCCCTGGGTGAAGGACCACCACTTGAACCTGGACTGGCTCTTGATGGAAACCTGCAGACCACATAGGGCCCATCATCCAGTTGAAGTACCACAACCTGCACCTGCATTGGCTGCTACAGAAAACCTGGAGCTTACAGAGGACCCAACCCTCTGGCTGGATTACCACAACCTGCATCTGCACTGGTTTTCTGCAGGAGAACTGCAACTCACACAGGACCCAGCCTCCTGGATGAAGTACCACAACCCGTACCTGCATTGTCTCTCCCACTCTTTTTTAACTTAGTTTAACTTAGCATTTTTCATTACCATTTATTTCTCTTATACTCCCCTTCTTACAGTGACCACATTGTTGTCCATGTCTTTGAGTCTTTTTTTCCTTTTCGCTCAATCCCTCCACCTTCTTCACTGCCCCTGCAGCTATCAGCCTGCTCTCTCTGAGTCTGACTCTAATTTTGCTTGTTCATTTTGTTAATTAGATTCCACATATGAGTGAGATCATATGGTATTAGTCTTTCTCTGACTGGCTTATTTCACTTAGCATAATGTTCTCTAGGTCCACCCATGTATTACAAAGGGCAAATTTTTCTTCTTTTTTATGGCCAAGTAGTATTCCATTGTGTAAATGTCCCTATAGTTGTTTTATCCACTCATCTACTGATGGGCACTTGGGCTGCTTCCATATGCTGGCAATTATAAATAACGCTGCAATGCACATAGGGGTGCCTATGTTCTTTCAATTAATGTTTTGGGTTTCTTTGGATAAATTACCAGAAGTGGGATCATTGGGTCAAAAGACAGGTCCATTTTTAAATTTTTTGAGGTAACTCCATACTGCTTTCCACAGTGACTGCACCAGTCTGCATTCCCACCAACAGTGTATAAGAGTTCCCTTTTCTCCACATCCTCACCAGCACTTGTTGTTTGTTTATTCATTGATGATGGCCATTCTGACCAGTGTGAAGTGATAGCTCATTGTGGTTTTAATTTGCATTTCTGTGGTGATTCTGTAGTGATGTTGAACATCATTTCATATGTTTTATGGGTCCTCTGTATGTCCTATTTGGAAAAGTATCTATTTAGATTCATTGCCCATTATTTAATTGGATTGTTTTTTTTTTTTTTTCCAGTGGGTTGTCTTTTTATTTTGTTGGTGATTTCCTTTTCTATGCAAATCTTTTTAGTTTGATATAGTCCCATTTGTTAATTTTTTCTTTTGTTTCCCTTGCCTGAGGAGATACATCAGAAAAAAATATTGCTACAAGCAACATTTGAGATTTTACTACCTATGTTTTCTTCTAGGAATTGTATGGTCTGGGTGTCTAACATTTTTTTTTTGGGGTGGGGGGACGTCCAGCTTTTAAGTCTTCAATCCACTTTGAAGTTATTCTTATGTGTGGCATAATAAGATGGTTTAGTTTCTTTTTTCTGCATATATTTGTCCAATTTTCCCAACATCATATATTGAATAAGCTATCTTTAGCCTGTTGTTCATGGTTGCTTCCTCTGTTAAATATTAACTACCTATAAAGGTATGAATTTAATTCTGGGCTCTCTGTTCTATTCCATTGATCTATGTGTCTGTTTTTATGTCACTACCTGGCTCTTTTGATTACCTTGGCCTTACAGTATAGTTTGATATAAGGTAATGTGATTCCTCCAACTTTACTCTTCTTCCTCAAGATTGCTATTGTTATTCAGGGTCTGTTGTGGTTCCATGTAAATTTTTGAAATGTTTGTTCTAGGTGTGTGAAATGTCATTGGTATCTTGATAGTAATTGTGTTGAATCTATAGATTGCTTTGGGTAATATGGGCATTTTAACGATGTTCACTCTTCCTATCCATGAACACAGTATGTGCTTCCACATTTTTGTATCTTCTTCAATTTCTTTCCTCAGTGCCTTATAATTTTGCAAGTAAAAGTCTTTTACATCCTTGGTTAGATTTATGCTTAGGCATTTTATTCTTTTTGAAGCAATTGTGAATGGGGCTGTTTTCTTAATTTCCCTTTCTCTTAGTTTGCTAGATATTTTGTATCCTGCTACTTAGCTGAATTCATCGATCAGTTCTAGTAGTTTCTTGGTAAAATCTTTGGGGTTCTTTATGTACAGTATCATGCCATCTGCAAATAAAGACTGTTTTACTTCTTCCTTTCCAATTTGGTTGCATTTTATTTATTTATTTATTTTTGTCTAATTGCTGTGGCTAGGGCTTCCAGTAGTATGTTGAATGAGGAAGATAAAAGTGGACACTCTGATATCAGGACACTCTTGTTCCTGATACTGAGGGAATGCCCATTTAAAAAATTGGATTGTTTGTCTTTCTAGTGTTGAGTTGTGTAAGTTATTATATATTTGGGAAATTAATCCCTTATCAGATGTATTATTGGCAAATACGTTCTCCCATATAGTGGGTTGCCTTTTCATTTTGATAATGGTGTCTTTAGCTGTGCAGAGGCTTTTTAGTTTGATGTAGAACCAAACTTGCCCTGGGAGATGTATCAACAAAAGTTTTGCTACATGAGATATCTGAATTTTTACTGCCTAAATTTTCTTCTAGGATTTTAATAGTTTCATGTTTTATATTTAAATCTTTTACCCATTTTGAGTTTATTCTTGTGTGTGGTGTAAATTGGTGGTCTAGTTTCATTATTTGCTTACCTTTTTGTTGTCACTAGAAATTAAGATTCCTGAGAGTTAATATTTCTAATTAAGATGGAAAGAAACTGTATGTTTCTAGTAATAGAGTATAAGGTATGGGAATATATTTTTTTAAAATTTTTATTTATTATTTTTAGAGAGAGAGGGAGGGAGAGAGGCAGAGAGGGAGAGAGACACCAATGCATGGTTGCCTTTCTCTTGCCTCCAGCCATGAACTGGCTGGAGACCTGACCTGCAACCCAGCCATGTGCCCTGGCTGGGGAATTGAACCAGCGACCTATGTGTTCGCAGGCCAGCACCTCATCCACTGTGCCACTAGCCAGGGCTGGAAATACATTTTTTGAAGAAATTAAAATAGTGAGGTTTATCCTAAAATAAGGTTGGTTATTTCCCAATGAGTAAGAAGAAACAAACTAAGAGGGACTAAGAAAGTTGTAGAAGGTCTGTGAAGAAAGATCTGAAGGAGGTTTTATATACAGTTAAGCTGAATAAGATTAAAATTTAATTAAGTAAACATATTTAAATAGCAAAATTAAGCAAACAGAGTAAGAATTCTTTTTACTCTGTGAAAAAAAAAAAGCAATTTCTTTTTGTATTTAGTTTACTCCAGATAAGGTGTTTAGATTTCTTATCTAGAAAGCAGAGAGTCTATGTTTTATTAAAATAATTTCCTACTTGGGTGGTGTGGCTCAGTGGACTGAGCACCTGCCTGCCAACCAAAGGGTAGCTGATTCCTGGTCAGGGTACATGGCTGGGTTGTGGGCCAGGTCCCCAGCTGGGGGTGTGCAAGAGTCAATGACACATTGATGTTTCTCTCCCTTTCTTTCTCCCTCCCTTCCCCTCTCTCTAAAAATAAATAAGTAAGATATATGTTTTTAAGATTTTATTTTATTATTTTTAGAGAGAGGGGAAGGGAGAGAGGCAGAGGGGAGAGAGACATCAATGTATGGTTGCCTTTCAGCTGCCTCCAGCCATGGTGCCTCCAGCCATGGACCTGGCTGGAGACCTGGCTTGCAACCTGATTATGTGCCCTGACTGGGAATCGAACCAGTAACCTTTGGGTTCACAGGTCGGTACCTTATCCACTTTGCCACCAGCCAGGGCTAGATCTTTTAAAAATAATAAAAAACAAAAAACAATTTTCTATTATCTTGACGAGCCCTTAATTGCTTTGAAAACCAATCTTCTGAATCCTAGGAACTAAAATTTTGCTAACCAGCATTTTCCTTATTTGATACCTTTTTATTGTCACTTTAGGTAAATGAATAATTTAATAGTTTTTCATAATGGTATATGTTCCTATTTATCCAAATATCCAAGCTTTTTCACATATTTTGACAAATTTCCCAAATTTAAGTGAGTCTTGACCTGGAATAAATTTAGGGTGCTCCAAAGGGGCCCCTGGAGCACCTCGAAAGGTTGGTTTTCTCTCCTAACAAAAGAGAAATATTAAACTAATTTTGGTGTGTTGAAATTACATGGGAAGCATTGTCAAATGAAAAAGAAAGCTTTCTTTCTGTTGTATTTACATATGTTATAAATGTCCCAGAAACTATATGAAATTATGGAAATCTGAGATGTCCTGGTGTAAGGCACCTGTCATTAAAGCCAAGGGAAACCCGAAAAGAACCAAGCCTGAGTCTTAGGTGGTGGGGTGTATGGTTGAAGTCCACCCTGTTTTTGCAAAAATGAGCCCCCATTGCCTGAGCTCTACCATCCTGAGGGCCGTATATCGTAGCCCCATTTACTCAAATCAGAGAAATAAAAATGTGTATCCATGGCTGTGAATTAAATAAAGAGTTGGGGCTACCAGAAATCCAAGACTGTCGCTGGGTTCCTCCTGGCTACCTGGCACATTTTTGATTTGCGTGTCCCTTCATTCACCATAGCACATTTAAACTCCTACTTAGTACGGGTTGCCAAAATGCTCTTGCTGTTATGTATGTGTTTCCTGGATAAGCAGCAGCCTTTCAGCCTTCCCTTCCAGAAGGCTGATGCCCTTACAGTAACAAAGACAGTGTCAGAACATGTTTCCCACCTAGTGGAAGGAGGGTGCCTCTGGGGGTTGGGGCTCCCACTTCACTGAGCAAATCATGGGAATCCTAATGGATAGTGGATTATGCCTGCCACTTCTCACCCTGGGTTATCAGGCAGGTCAAGAGACCTCATGGAAAAACTCAATTCAAGCAGGATGAGTTGAATTACACAGGGCTGAATAAAGTGATAATAGGGTTACAATTTTATGAGTTTTTATTTAAAGTGTTGTTAATTTTTAAAATCTTTTATTTTCACAATACAATGTATTTTCCTTTTTTATACATTTGTAAGCATTATCGAAACATTTATTTATTTTTCTCTAATTGAGCCCTCCAGACTTTGGGAACTCTTAATGAGTGAGTATTATAGCTTCATGGTGATATGTTTGCTTTTATAGGTTTAAGGAGAATGTGTGCTTTTTCTAACAGGACACAATTGGAAATTGGCTTATTACCATGCTTTGAATGGAATGTTTTGTTTGAGAGAGACCTACATAGGCTCTGGATGTTGCCAGAATGCTTTCAGTAATTAAGATTGACTTTGGAGCTGATAAAGTACCTAGAGAAACAGCCTAGGACTTCACTTACTTGATTCGTAGCAGTCTTGCCAGGTAAGGACATCTGCTTTCCTGGGAAACAGCAAAGGGGAAACCTCAAGGCATTTTGGGAAACCTTAAGAACCTGAGTCATTCACCCAAATCTGTAGGTATTGCAGGCAAATGTTGATGGCAACTGTGTGGCTTGGCTTCTTTGCAGATTCCAGCAAAGCAGATTAAAAAGGAACTTCTTGATCAATTATTATTGTTGTAGTACTTAAGCAGATAATAGGCCAAATTTATTGAAAGTAGGCTTATATAATGAATGAGTGTTAATTTGGCTATCTTTGGTAAAATAAGGATAATTTTGGAGAAAAAAATAGGTTCTGTAAAAACCATAATACACAATTATAGATGTTAGATTCCAGGACTGGTTAACTATCTTTAAAGTGTTTTTTTTTTCCCCCACTTGTGGACTAGAATGGACCCTGAAATTTTCTAGGTTTGGCTGCAGCCCTCTGAACTAGTGTCATTTTTCTCCCATTTTTAGTCTTGGAATTATTGAGAAGTAAAGCTGTTGTTTTCTGAGTTTTGCAATAATAGCCTGAAGCTAGGTGACGTAACCTAAGCTTTGGGAAAAGGATCACAACAGGTCACCCAGGTGGAGGAACTGCACCCGGCTACCCAGGTCAGATCAAGGATCACAGGCTCCTTCTCAACAAGTGAGCGCCTCACTGCAGTCAAGCCTGCTGCCACTCTGGGCCTTGGCCTCCTCCTAGGCTTCACATCCCTCAAACCAAAATGTGCATTCCCAACCCCAGGAAGACCGAGGCAGACCTCGAAGTTGCCTTCCATTGCCTTTAAAGTCACCTAGCCATGGGCAAATGCACCTTAGGCCAGTTCACACCACCAGTAACACTTGCTGTTAACGTGACTCTGCTGTCCCGTGGCAGTGAGGCACACTAAGCTAACTGCTGTGCACTGGGCAGCTCTTGGTCCGGCCTCTTCGTGGGGAGGATTTGCCTCCCATGAGATACCCAGGCCCTGGAAGATCTTGCTACCAATACAGAACAGGTCCGACAAGGAATCACAGGACTCTTTGGCTAATGTAATTATAGATGTGAAACTGGCTCTCGATTATCTTCTAGCTATACGGGTGGAGTCTGTACCATCATTAGTAAGACCTGCTGCACTCATGTCAATAATTCAGGTCAGGCTGAGACCAATATCCAAATGTTTATGAAAAGGCCCCAGGGGTGCATAGGTACAACCAGGGAACAGATCCTAACATCACCCAGGACACCATTAAAAGCATCCTTCCTACCCTTACCTGATCCCTGCCTTTCCTTGGCTCCTTGTTGCCGTGGTCCTCCTACTTATCTTTAAGCCATTTTGTTTTAACCTACTAGCCAAGTTTATATCCTCCAGTTTGCAACAGTTTGACACAAAGCTTATGGTCTAGTGCCATACCCCACCCCATGCCCCAACTGAAATGTCAGAGGCTAGCCCTCAGAGGCCCTTTGACTTAGCAGTGAGAGAGTTCTACTTCTCTGGGGTCTACAGCTACCTGCACCCATTCTCAGCAAGAAGTCACTTTAGATGGAGGAGACTCTAGGCTTATTCCTGAAGATTAAGGAGGATAAAATCTCTTGGGGGAGAATGAAAGAGGAAGAGCCTCTCTTAATGGATGAGAATGCTCTTCAATTATAGTTTAAGCCTCTCCTAGGTAAGTTTCAAGTTTCCCCTCAGACACTCCCCCGAGGGCTCTGCTCTGCACCAGCCTATGTAGTAGCTACCAGCCCACAGTGGACCTGGGCAACAGTGGGATCTATCTGCACCTGTGTGAAGGACTGAGCCCTGTGTGAGCCAGACCTCAGCAGCAGTTTGCGGATTCTCTTCTTGGTTAGTGTGTGTTTCCCTCAATGTGTTAAGTTCCCTTACTTTCTCCTTATCTCCACCTTGTTTTCAGTAAAAGTCTTCTTCTTTTGAATGTTTCGCTTCTTCTTCTTCTTCTTTTTTTTTTTTTTACATCCATGTATGGTTGCCTTTCACCTGCCTCCAGCTACAGACCTGGCTGGAGACCTGGCTGGAGACCTGGATATGTGCCCTGGCTGGGAATCGAACCAGCGACCTTTGGGTTTGTAGGCCAGCGCCTATCCACTGAGCCACCAGCCAGGCTGTTTTGCCTCTTTTTTAAAGAAATTGTATCTTGAGGTGAGGGGGAGCAAAAACCCCTTTACCAGTGACAGAGGGAGAGGGTCTGGGGAACCCTGTCCCTCTGCAGTTTGGAGACATTGTAAACAAACAAACAAACAAAAATAACTCCACAGTGTATGAAAACCACTGACTTTAGAAAAGACTCTTATTTTCTCTTCCTTTTAGATTAAAGGGCATTTTAAGACTCTCATGATGGAGATCCCAGATTAGCAAAGGGACAAATGCCTGGAAATCCCAGAGTGGAGAAATCCGATTACCAGGCTGGAATCTGAGCAGACACACAGGAAGGAAGAAAAACCCTTGGGGCTGATAAGAGGTGGCAGGTGACTCAAAATACCTGTGAGGCAACTGTAAATCAGGACCACAGTGTTTGCATCAGACAATCTGCCATCAGATTGGTAAAAACCGAAATGGATAAGAAATCCTTGCGCAAGTACAGAGGATAGGAAGCATCCACCACGAGACTGAGACGGAGACCGCTGTTGGCAACATCACTGATATAGCCTCTTAAATTTGCAATCTGGCTGTAGCTGTTAAAATTTACAAATACAAGTCCTCCCACCAACACCCCTATCCCTGGCTGTGTCCAGCAGGGGGCTCCTACATATTGAGTCACTCCAATTCCCCTATTGACTTTATAACCCCTGGATTTCATAATGTGCCTGAATTTGGAGTTACGGTCTTTAAAGAAGAAATTAAGGTTGGGATGCTGGTCTGTTGGGTCCGGTGGGTCTTAACCCAACACCTTCATTAGAAGAAGGGAGAATGCACACAAGCACAGAAGCACGGAGGGGTGTCTACGTGACAAATAGAAGATGGCTACCTATAGCTGAGGAGAGATGCCTCAGGAGGAACTAGCCTTGATGATACCTTCATCTCAAACATCTGTCCTCTAGAATTGTGAGAAAATTGATGTCTTCTGTTTATACCACACAACATGGCATTGTGTTTCGGCAGCCCAAACAAACACAGATAGTCTATTGGGGGTGTTGCGGAGACAAACAGCCTCCCTTATGGAATGTTATGAAGACTCATGAGGTCATAGCTCCTGACCTGGCAGGTACCCACAATATGCTCTGTGAGATGACAAGTTGCAGAAAAATGTATAGAAAAGCTTAATCCCATTTTCTTTTCTGTGTATAAACTATCCTATAAGGATTGGAAAAGGTCTGGAGGAACAGTTAAGTAGACTGCTACACAGGGTACCTAAGGCAGGTTATTAAAATGATAAAAATAGCAAAAGACAAAGATGCTCATGATCTATTGTGATGTGAAAACAATGTAATTCCTTCTCTAATATTCCTGCCAATATATGAGTAGTGTCTTTCTCCCCCAATACCCCTACCTGATGAAGATAACATTGGGGGAGTGGAGGTCCAGATTCCTTTAGGAGTGGGACTGTGGGACACTCCAGTGGGAAGGCCAGGGTGGACCTAGGGGAGTCCCCAGATTTGAGACTGGTCATCTTGGAGTCCTAGAGGTACCCCTGTATCCTCACTTTCACCTCAGATCATCCCCGGCTATAGTTGGTAGTCTGGGGCACCTGCCCCTGTCCCAAGAGACAGAGTAATTGTAGGCATCCGCCAGCTTGTCCACGGTCTCCAGGAAACCTCTGCAAATGTGGTCAGGCAGCCAAGCAGGGAGGCACCAGGGCTTCACTATGAAGTGAAATGCTACCTGTGACAAACTCTGCTCCTCAGGTCAGACCCACAGGGGCATCTGCACAGACCTCCAGCCAGGGACAGTGGAGGAGGGAGGTGGAGGGGAATAAAATGTCAACTCAGAATGAGCAAGTCAAGTTGGTCCCCACAACTCACCTTCCCATCCTGCCAGCCATGACCTGAGTATGAAAACAACAAAACTGCCGGGCATCTAACACTTAACCACCAGCTCCTATCCAGAATGGGCCTTCTCATACCAAGCTTTCCCTTATCATCCTCCAACACACATATACACGTGCACACACGCACGTGCATGCTGGTACAGAATGAGGGGTAAAGGGTACGGGACTGCCCAGGTGGAATCACGGTTGTGGCCCAGCTGGATCACCCTGCTTTGGGCTGCCCTGTGTTAGCTGAGGCACTGGAGGTGAGGGGTCAGCCAGCATCTTCAGCAACAGAAACCCCTCTGGGCTAAGAAAAGCCCAGAGACTCAGAAAGTCAGGAAACAAGAAAACATTCTGTTCTTTTGAACATTTCTAGTCAAGTGAGCTGGACAGGGGGCTGTCTCTAGATTGTGGGTGCCTAGTTACCAATGTCACCAAAGAAATGAGGTAACTTCTTCAAGATCCCATGACCTGGGCCCTTTCCTCCAATCAAACTCATCCAGTGCAACTTCTGGGCTGTTGACCACTCACCCTCCTCACTCTAGTTATCTCCCTACCTATATGCCAATACCTTGCACAGTCTACACACTGGCTCCCTGAGAACGTGCCAGTTTCCCAGCTTAGAGGACAGAGCTGAGTTCATGCCTCTTTTTTCTTACCAGTTCTCTGTCCTAGAAAATCCTTGTGCCTCTCAGGGCCTCTGCAGGCTCCCAACTTGCATGATAAGGGTGGTGCATTTTGGCCACCATCAGGTGTAGAGGAAATATAGTGCCTATAACACCAGTGGGCAGGCATCAGAGAAATCTGATACATAAATGTACAGGTGGAAGCATGACAAGAATGAGTAGCATGTAGCATGGAACACCACTCAAAACTGGCCTGGGGGCCAGCTGTATGATCTTGGGAAGTCACTGCCAACTTGGTCTCATTTTCAGATCTGCACCTTCAAGGGGTTAAAATGACAGGAAATTCAGACGTTGTCATCCACTGACCTAAAACCTCCCAGTGGCTCCCAGTTAAACTTAGACTCAGACCCCATGCCTCAGGTTGGACCCTGTGGTGGCAGCCTCCATAATGGCTCCTAGTGATCCCTGCCTTCTGGTGTGTATCCATTGAGTGTGAGTAGCTGGCCTCTGAGCAACAGAATACATTCTAGGTGATGGGATGTCAAGTCCAAGTTTAATTAGAAAAATGGTCACTTTGTCACGCTCTTATTCTTGAGTTTCAGTCCTTCCTCTCCACCTCTGCTTCAATTTCTTTCTCTCTGTCTCTTTGTCTCTATCCATTTCTCAGTCATATCTCTGGAACTGGGGGAACAAGGGCCAATGTTTTGGGCTGTGCTATGCAGAGGCTCCAGAGTGGAGAACCAAGGGAATGCCAAGGTCAACAGCAGGAACTCAGGTTCTCAGTTCAAACTGCATCCTGACAAAAACCATGTGGGTGAGCTTGGGAGCAAACCTGTCCAAGTCAGGTTTCAGCTAAAATACAGCTCCTGCTTCATAGAAACCTAGAAGCAAGGCAGCCAGCGAAATCATGCCCGATGCCTGGTCCACAGAGCTCTGAGGTGTTAACATTTTTACTTTATAGGTTCAGGGTTTGGGGGCAATGTTGTTTATGCCTTAGTTTCTCCATATGACAGTTGGCAATAATGATAAGCATACATTCTCTGAGGTTATCCTGGAGATTGTTTGAAAAAAGGTTGGAACACTTGGATATCATAATTGTCATGTCTAGATGTTGTAAATAAGTTTTTAAAATTCTTCATACACATGAGGTGGGGACTGGCACCTAGCAGCATATGGGGAACACTTCATAACATACAATAAATGATGAATGAGTGGCACTGTTGAAGGCCTTGCAATCATCCCCCCCTCCCACCCCCGTGCTGGCCTCTCATCACCCATGTAAGGAACTGTGTCAGATCATAGGTCTATGTAGCGCTTTTCATGGCTTGAGACCAGACCTTCTCAGGATCCTAGGAACTTCTGGAGAAGGATGGGATTTCCTGGGTGGGGTGGAAGTTGTCAGGGTCAGCTTAACTTTCTCCAGGGAAGATAGGAGCCCTGAGCTGTGGACAGAACCTGTGGCCTGAAAGCCAGGAAGAGGAGCCCAGGAGGCTCCGACAGAGACAGGCGGAGACCAGGAGAAATTTGGGACCCATTTCACCAACTTCTGCTGCTGCGTGGAAGGCCCTTCATGGAGATATTTGAAAAACTCATTTTCAATATAGAAATGCAACTTTTATTTGTTCAAAATTATACATTTAAACTAGTGAACTTTGTTGCTGAATGGGAGCTATAGGGCTATCTATGGGGCCAAACAAGGATCACACCTTTCAGGTGTGGTTGCATGCTGGGAATCTGCTGCCCCAGGGTGGAGGTGGGGGGGCTCCAAGTCCGTAGCCTCCAAAGGAGGCTCAAACAGGACATAGTGGGAGGCAGTTGAGAGCCCCTTCACCTTCCCCAGTTTAAAGCTACCTGCTACCAGAATATTATTCAGCCTTAAAAAGGAAGGAAATTCTGACACAGGCCCAAGTACATGAACCTTCAGGACATGATGCTAAGGGAAATGAACCAGTTACAAAAGAACAAATGTGGGATAATCCCACTTGTATGATGTCCCTAGTGTAGTCATATTCACAGAGATGGAAACTGGAAGAGGTTTCCAGAGGGTGGGAGGAGAGGTGTTTCAGGTTTGCAAGATACGAAGAGTTCTAGACATGGGTTGTGATGACAACAATGTGAATGCAACTAATACCACAGAGCTGTGCACTTAAAAAATGACTAAGATACTAAATTTTGGTAGGTGCACTTCATCAATTTTTTCCCTGCAAAAAGCTTTATTGTTTCCACTTGGTTCAATGCATGGGAGAGGGCTCCAGGGTGGTTAAAAGGGTGTCTAGTTGTTTTAGGAAGAGTCTCAGGCAGAAGCCAAATACCATCTTGGGATGGCTTCTGCATGTTCTGTAAGAGAACTGGCCACTGTGTTGGTTTTCGCAGCTTTAAGAGATACTCTGCATCCTTACAGTTCTTCTCAGCCAACTCTCAGAAGTGGCCCATGCCCTGCAGAACCACATTGGTGTGGTTGAAACAGGAGCCCAGAAAAAGGTAGGAAGAGGAGGCCCACAGATGCAGGGTGATCAAGTGGTTGATGGCAACCTCCACCTCAGTGGAGTAATTCTGATGAATTTGGGAGCTCATGGTTGTTTGGCCATGAAGAGTTAAGGTTAAAAAAAAAAAATGGTGTTAGCTGGTCTCAAGGGTTGAGGATAGCTGAGGTGGTTCCGAAGGTGGTGACAGGAAAAGAGGTTGCAAAGAAGGGACATCTCTAGGTTTGTTCCATCCAAAACCTGTTGAAGTATGAGACAGATCCCAGGATGGCCGAGGGCACTGTCTCATCAATGTTTAAATTTTATTCACTTTAAAAAGATTTTATTTATTATTTTTACAGAGACGGGAAGGGAGAGAGGAAGAGAAATATCAATGTATAGTTGCCTTTCACCTGCCTCCAGCTATGGACCTGGCTGGAGACCTGGCTTGCAACCTGGTTATGTGCCCTGGCTGGGAATTGAACCAGTAACCTTTGGGTTCACAGGCCAGTGCTTTATCCACTGTGCCACCAGCCAGGGCTCATCAATTTTTTTTTTTTAATTAAAAAGAAATTACCTACTGCTGCCCAGGAGTGACAGTCACCCTGATACCTATTTGGAAGGACATGAATGGCATCCCTCACCAGGGACAGGGCAGAGGACACCATGAAGGACTTGGTTAGGCATGAGTCCTTTGGGTGTTCATAATGAGATCAGAAGACAAACTTGGTGCAAAACTCCAGCCCACAGAATCACAAATACTATCCTAGATCTCAGGAGAAAGCACCACTCCTTAATAATGGGATGGAATGTGACTCTGGAGTCTCAGCAGAAGACCTTTGGGGGGTAAGCCAGAAAGTTCCTCACCTATCCTGAGATCCTGCTCCACTTGCTGATATTTGGGAGAAATGGGTTCAGTAAGGTGATGGTTGAGCAGGATGGAGACTGACTCAGTCTTGTCATCTGCACAATAACCCAGCAGCCCCTTCTCACAAGCTTCGAAGTCCACAGGTGCCTTGTGTCCTCACACACACACACACACACACACACACACACACACACACACTTCTACTCAACCCCTAATGATAGCTACCACTCATATATCCTAACTCCCACCTCCTGCTCTCCCAATAACAGATACTTTTCCCTTGCTTGGCCATGACATGAAAGTGAGTGATGATGCCCCCAAGAAAGAGATGGCTCTTTCAATGGCTTATCCACATGAGAAGCCATTGAGAAGGAGGGAACTTTATCAGGTCGGGGGATGTTACAGAAAGATGTGGAGATACCATGAGTGACACTGGTGTCCATGGCAGTCAAATCAACCCTAACCCTTATTTTTATTTCCTCCAGACTGCACCCCTCCCCCTTCCACACACACATACACACACACACACACACACACACACACACACAGAGGAAGACTTCCTGTTGGCAACAATTCATGTGTTGGGGGCCTGAGAAGAAACAGACATCTGGAGTTGAACAGTGGTGGGAAGCAGCCTGTCATGGGGAAGGGCTATCTGGTCTCCCAGCAGTATGCACACAGTCCCAAAGCCAGGGAAAGGGAATGATGCCAGGTTGATAGGCAGGGGCCCCAGGTCTCTCAAGAGCCTTTTGGCTGGGGCTAGCTATAAAGCAGCCTGCAGAGGACAGAGTCTGAGATCCTGTGTGCCCCACTGTGGATCCTGGAATGAAGATGAACCACCCCCAAGTGTGGTAGAGCTACAGTGCAAGAGGCCTCAATGTCCTTCTCCACAAGTCAGCAGCATGGAGCAGTGACTCCAAGGTCCTGCATGGTTGGGGAGTGTCTGATGGACTCAGTCTTTCATTGATGGTCCACAGTGCCTGAGCTCTCTGGTGGACCTCCAAGCAAGAGCAGCTTGAGGACTTGGGGGATTGAGGACATCGTATAACTTAGAGTGTGGCTAGGCAGGGGCCACAAGTCTAGCTGGAGTCCAAGACATCACAATCCTTACTGGAGCTTCTGAGTCCTCATTTGGAAGTGGGGTCATTGTCTAGGCTTGGTGAGTGAACAGGACACCCAGGGCCAGCAGAGGGTAACCAGAGATAAGGGAGAATGGAGGTTACTTTCATTATCCATGAGGCCTGCAGGTCTCCTTCTCTGTCCGTAGGGCCCAGGGAGCTTCTACCCAATGATACCCAAAGGTGTGTGTTTCCTGTCTGTGCTACAGAGATGGCACTGACCATTAGAAGGTAGGTTGTGTTCACTGTGATCCAGTTGGGAGAGGGGGTAGGGGCACTGGGAACAGGCAGAGACACCCAGGAGTCATTCGGTGTGTCCCCCTGCCTCCCATGCAACATGTACCTGTTCTCATTGGCACCCACCTCACAGTGTGAGTTGCTCAGAGGTGGAGAGGGCTCCAAATTCTGAGTTCCCAACTCCTGGGTGGTCCCTGACCTCCAGGAGCTCACAGTGTGGAAATGGATGCACATGATGCAAAAGGACATGTGCTATAGTAAAATGGAAAACTAAAGGGAGGGAGGGGGACAAGGGATGGAGTGGGGAGGGGGAAGGATAAATGAATGGGGGGATTGACATGGGGGAGGAAGAGAAGAGGAGGGAGGAGAAAGAGGGAGGGAAGAAGAAGCAAGGAAGAGGAGGGAGGAAGAGGAAAGGAGATGGTAGGAGAAGGATGGGAGAAGAAAAGGAGAGGGAGGATGACAGGGAGGGATAACGTAGAAAGATAGGGAGGGACAGAGGAAGGGAGAGGAAGGGGTGGAATGAAAGAAGAAAGGGTAATAAAAGAAGGAAGGAGGAGGAAGGTGAAGTAAGGAAGGAAGGAGGTTCCCCTTACTTTGTCTGGAACCTGCAGTCCAGCTCCAGGGCCTAGGGAGCCACCACCTGATGACACCCAGTAGGGTATGTGTTTTATCTTCTGGTTTTCTGCCTTGGTTGCTATGACAACACTGACCACCAGGTCATTAGTTGTCTGCTGCTTTGTGACAACTATACCCCATACTTAGTGGCTCACAACATTAGCGACCTCACAGTTTCTATGACCATGTCCTAGGATCTGAGAACTCTTCCCTAAGAACCATCATGTGGCTGAGGTGTGGGAGTGGAGGTCTGGGATGGAGCCAGTGCTGCTGGCCACTGCACATGCTGAGGGTTCTCATAGGCCTGACCCTCACCAGTGTGGGCTGGGGCGGAAGAGGGGAGGCCCTGGCCTAAGCTCCTCACTCAACCACTCTGAAGGCCTGGCACTCTGCTGCCACTGCCAGAGTTAGCAGGGTCTGAGGGGAACCCAGAGACCCCAACCCCTGAATGGAACCAGAAACATGGAGTAGGCTTTGGAGAGAAGAGACCCAGGGCCAGGCTTCCCGGGGAGCTGCTGGGCAGGCCCTCTCGGCCCCACCTTGGCCTCTCCTTGAGGAACATTTTCTAGATTGGGGAAAGACAGTGAGCACTTGTTTGTTTCCTGCTTCAAGAGGACTTTTCCTCTTTGATGGAAGGGCTAGGCCTACCCAGATAGGCTTGTGAGGTGTGGGGCTTGTGGGTGCCACTCTGGGCACTTCTGCCTGGGGGGTACCTGTGGCTGGGATGCCTTCCTGCCTTTTCTTCACTCTTGGCACCCGGCTGGGCCAGTCCTGGAGGATTGCTGTCAGCCTCCATGTTGTATTTTTGAGGATGCCATGGATTCACCTGCCTGCCTGACCTGCAGCCCTGCCCATCTGCAGCCCCAGAGCCCACCAAGGCAGGGCCAGAGGCTAAAGAGGGCTCTGGGTAGTTGCAATGATGAGGAACTAGGCTGGGACACACAGACAGGGGCACAGTAGCTTTAGTCCACTCAGTGGTGGATTTAGCCTAGGAACACTTCCTGGGATGTGATACTAGAGTTTTTCTTCCAGGAAACAGGGTATTCTGTCTTTCTAAACTCACATGGAAAGATAGTAGTGTTGGAACAAGCTTCAGAGCTAGTGCCAGCTACACTGCCAGCCCCAACACGAGCTCAAGTGTCAGAGCTGTCACCAGCTCCAAAGGTAGAACCACAGGACCGCTAGACTAGAGCCACCTCTGGCTCCAGGACCACTTCCAGAGTTAGAGACAGTGCCCATTCCAGAGTTACAACTAGCTCAAGCACCAACTCTGCCAACAGCTCCAGAACTAGAGCCCCTTCTAGCACCAGTTGTGTGCTAGCACGAGCAAGCACTAGCTCTAGCACCAGTGCCAGAGCCAGTCAGCTCCAGCCTCAGCACAAATTCAAAAGTTAAAGCCAGCTTCATTCCCAGCTCTAGAAAAAGAGGCAAAGCTAGCTCCTCTTTTTTTCCAATGCCAGCTTTAAAGCAGCTCCGGAAATGGCTATCGCACTATCTCTGGAGCTAGAGCCAGCAGCATCACCTTGCCAAAGCTAAAGGGGATACCAGCGACAGAGAGCAAGGTCCAACTTCTGAACCAGCTCTTGCATCAGCTCCTGAGTTAGAGTCAACTTAGGCACCAACTCTAGAGACAGGTACTGCTACATCACCAACTTTTACGCCATGTCCAGGGATAGCTTTAGCATTTGCTTTAGGTCTAGAAACATCTCCAAAACTTGTTTCAAAGCTACAACCAGCACCAAGTTCTGAGCCAGAGTTAGCTCCAGCACCAACTCTAACACTAACTCCAGAGGTAGGGTCCACACCAGTGCAAACTTCTACATCAGCTCCAGAGGTAGAGGTGGCTCTGGCATGAGCTACAAAGCTAGAGCCAGTTCCAGATCCTGAACTAGAGCTGTGTCAGTACCAACTATAGCACGAGCTCCAGAGCTCCCTCCAGCACCAGCTCTGCAACCAACCCAAGATAGAGGCAACCCCATCACCAATTTCCACACCAGCTCTAGCAGCAGCTCTAGCAATGCAGAGCTCCAGGGCTGGAGCCTCAGCGTGCTTCAGCAGGTACTCCTCAGCTCCAGCCAGCTCCACAGGTAGGATGAGACCCAGCGCTGGCTCCAGTTATTTTTTAATCTTTTTCAGAAAAATAACTTTTTTTCCTGTTCTCTATTACATTTACCTGTGCTCTATTATTTTTAAAGTTCATTTTCTTTTTGTTGTTGTTCACAAAGGACTATTTTTAAATTTGGAAGTATATTTTATTGATTGTTATTACAGTTGTCCCAATTTTTTCCCTTTGCCACCCTCTGCCTGGTATGGTATCCCTTTCATCTAGCAACTCCCCCTTAGTTCATGTCCATGGGTCATGCCTATAAGTTCTTTGCCTTCTCCATTTCCTATAGTATTCTTAACATCCCCTACTTTGTACTTACCAACTATGCTTCTGAATCCCTGCACCTTTTCCCCCATTCTCCCCCCGTCACCTCCCCACTGATAACCCTCCAAATGATCACCATACCTATGATTCTGTTCCTGTTCTGGTTGTTTTCTTGGTTTTTATAGTTTTAGATTCAGTTGTTGATCGTTGTGAATGTTGCATTTTTAATGTTTATAGTTTTCATCTTCTTTTTCTTAAATAAGTTCCTTTAACATTTCATGTAATAATGGAGTGATGATGATGAACTCCTTTAGCTGTATCTTGTCTGGGAAGCATTTTATCTGCCCTTCCATTTTAAATGATAGCTGTGCTGCATAAAGTAATTTTGGTTGTAGGTCCTTGCTTTTTATCACTTTGAATACATCTTGCCAGTCCCTTCTTGACTTCAAAGTTTCTTTTGAGAAATCTGCTGACATTCTTCTGGAAACTCCTTTGTGGGTAACTCTGCTTTTCTCTCGCTGCTTTTAAAATTCTCTCTTTATATTTAACCTCACAGAGGGCATCTTGACTCCTGGCAATAGCCAGCCTCAGGACTACCTTCTACAGGGTGTGGCTGGCTAGATCACTTAACAGACAGGAGTGACCCTAGACAGCTAGCACTACCTTTCCAACCCACCAGTCCAGGCCACCTCCGTACTCGTCTCACCTTGGGGCCTCTGTTCCAGCTGCACGTGATGCCTGACTGTTAACAGGTGACCTGGAGTCCGGTGGTCCACTTATTGCCTTGGGTACCTTCTGCTCTCTGGGAACCAGAGGACTAGCTGACTTCAACTAAGGAACCCTGCCTTCTACACTTCCATCATCCCTTTTAGGTACCGGTGGGCCCCTGTCACCTGTGCCTACAGGCAGCCAGAGCACCCACTCACTCCCTAGGTCTGAAGACTGCAGTTCTCATGTCTATAGTACCTTCCTGTGAACACCCCACCAATCTCCCACCACTTTAGCCTTTGTTAGCAGATGAAACTGCAGAGATCCCATCATCAAGTCCCCTACCCTTCTCCTAGGACAGACTCACCTGTTACATATCTGGCTCTTCTCCAGGTGGGGAGGAGACAGCTGAGTTCCACTGATGTTCACTGATTTCCCTGCAAGTGCCAGACACCAAGGACTTTGAGGGGGTCAGTGGGAGGTGTGATTGAATTTTTTTGTATAAAAGGTAAAAGTTTACTGACTATTACAATACTTGTAAATAGTGAAAGCTATGTTTGAATGGATTAAAGTCATGTTCCTATTATAAACTGGGAGCTGTGGTTTGGTTTTCATTCCCTATGTTAATCTAAATCAAATATAGACTCATTCTTCATAAGAAATTTTGCAGTCATTAGTTTATTTTCAGTGGGAGAAGGCCCAGCTCCCTCCCTGGTTTCTGAGGCCACACCCAAGCCCCACCATCTCAGAGGACAAATTCATTCCAGGTGTGTGAAGCAGTCCTGAAATTGGTTGTCTTAAAAATAGTGCTTGCCTTGGCTGGTGCAACTCTGTGAATTGGCGCCGGCCTGCAAACCCAAAAAGTCGCTGGTTCGATTGCCAGTCAGGGCACATAACCAGGTTGCAAGCCAGGTCGCCAGCCAGGTCCCCAGCTGAAGGCAGGTGAAAGGCAACCATATATACATTGGTGTTTCTCTCCCTTTCTTCCTTCCTCTCTGCCCTTCTAAAAATAATGAATAAAATCCTTTTTCTTTTTCCTTTTTTTTTTTTTTAATAGAGCTTGTTGGAGCCACTCTCTGCCCAGGACAGTGTCTGCCTTTACAACCTTTGAGGCTGAGGGGGCTCTTTCTACTCTTCCTACTGAGGTGTCTTTTCATCAAATATTAGGAACTAGTAGATTACTAGTTCAATGTCAGGAACTGCATTAATACTAAGTGGGTGAAACTTGTAGAGATTGAACCACACCTGGAAAAGACTAGGCTGCAGATACTTGCCAGTTGACTGAGGGTGGACAGGACTTCCCACCCTCGGCCCCTCTAGAGGCCTCACGCTCGCCCTTTACAGGTGTTCCCATCCACATGGGACCCTGGCCCATGGCCTCTGGTTCCTTTCCCATTGTGGGAGAGGGAACACTTTCTGCTGCTCCTGCTGAGGAGTCTTTTGACCAATTGGGGAACTGTGGTTTTTTGTTTTTGTTTTTGTTTTTTAAGATTTTATTTATTTTTAGAGAGGAAGGGACAGCAAAAGAGGTAGAGAAACATCATTGTGTGGTTGGTTGTCTCACGCACACCCCCAACTGGGGACCTGGCCTGCAACCCAGGCATGTGCCCTGCCTGGGAATCAAATAGGTGACCCTCTGGTTCATAGGCTGGTGCTCAATCAACCCAGTCACACCAGCCAGGGTGGGGCATTGTAGTTCTTAAAATCAAACTGGAATTCATCGGCACTAAATAGGGGAAGAAATATAAAAAAGGTGAAATCATACAATGTGGAAAGAAAAAGGCCAGAGGGTAATTAGCAAAGAAAATGAGGGCAGACAGGACTCCGCACCCAATGCCCTGCAATTGGCTTTTAACCTAGATTTGAATCCTACTGGGAAAGCCCTTAGCTGCCAACCCCCACCCCGTCCCTCACTCCCAGGTCAGGTACACCGTTTCACCCCTCTCCTGCTGGTCCTGATAAATGAGCTTTGGTTGTTTCATGGGGTGTGAGCATTTCCCATGGAAAGGCCTGAAAGATGCAGCTTGATGGGCAGGGGAAGAGGGTGCTTGCAGGACTGATGGCCCCAGGGCAGAACACATTACCAATTAAACACTGCAATGCTTCCAACCCAGAGGGAAACACACCTGTCCTGAGTTCACCTAAGTACCCATGGGGACTTACCCAGGATCAAGGCTCAAGGGCTAACACAGACTTAGCAGGGAGCCTTGGGAGAGAGACACAGCCTCTTACTCCAAAAGCTTCAGAATGTATGGCAAGGGCCTGGTGAAGGGTGGGCCAGGGATAAGTTATCCCTTCCTTCCTGACAGTTGCAAGTGTCTCCTGTGCAGGGTGCAAAGTGATTATGCATGTAGACACAGGACAGAGTAAAATGGTGAAAGTGATTGTTGAATGGAACTCGGGTGAGGCAAACTTAATGTGCAAGGCTGAACTGCTTGTTGGTTTGCTGTGTGTGCAAGCACTGTTACATGGCTCACAGTGGCTGTGCAGGATATGGAGCTGGAAGGAACAGGATCATCAAGAGTGGTTGGTAACCTAGCTCAGCACAGGCTGAGAATGGCTCTTGTTCAAGGAGTGTACAACATGGTTAACAGCTCAGTGGCAAGAAGTCAAAGTTTGACTATGAGCATTCAAGGAGCAGTTGTCAAATGCTGCAGAGGGTGTGCTGGAGTGAGAGCTGGGTGGATGCAGATTAGTTGATGAACTGCACTGTGACTGGCAAACAATGGGTAGATGAAGTGTGAGGCTGGAGAGCAAGGCAATGCTTTTGAATCACACAGCGAATGTGCAGTGATTAAATGGCAGAGTGGGTGTGCAGATAATGGTAGTTGGTATAGAATAAGCAAGGAAAGGGTGATCAACAACTTATCCAGTGGAAAGTTTAGCCATTGTGGCATATCAGTGGTTGAAAAACACTCAGAAGTGTGCAGAGACATGGTCACATGGCAGTGTAGCAGCAAGTGTGGTGCAGGGGGGGTATACTAAGGGGCTTTACTGGATTGTCCATGGCACTGTGCAAGGAGCTGCAGTGTGCCTCTGTTAACAAGTGGGTGCTGGAGGGAGCAGTGAGTGCTGAACTCCAGTGAACAAGCAGAGTGACTACATTGGTCAAGTTTACATGCCAACATGGGTAGGCCACAGAGCTACTTGATCAAATGCTAGTGTGGCTATTGCTGTCAAGCTTTTAGATGAGATTCAATTTGATTTAACAGATTGAATAAATAAAGCAGATGATCTGCCATAATAATGGGTGGGCCTTGTCCAATCAGTTGAGGCCTTAAAAGCAAGGACCAAGGTTTATAAAGTAATTCCACCTCCACGCTTGCCCAAGCCCAGCCCTTGGACCCAAGACCACAACTTCAACCCTCCTCTGGGGCTCCAGTCTTCCCTAAAGACTCACACTCAACAGCCCTATTTCTCTCCATAAATCCAATTGGTTCCATTTCCTTAGAGGACATCTCATGACTGAGTGGCACATAGGTGTACAAAGGAATGGAAATGGGTGGTGCAAGTAAGAGTGAAATTTATTTATTAAAGATTTTATTTCATTATTTTTAGAAAGAGGGGAAGGGAGAGAGGCAGAATGGGAGAGAGACCTCAATGTATGGTTGCTTTTCACCTGCCTCCAGCCACAGACCTGACTGGAGACCTGGTTTGCAACTTTGTTATGTGCCCTGGCTGGGGAATCGAACTAAGAGTGAAATTTAAATGTAAACAACGTGTAACACTTGGTTTACTTGGCACAGATGAGATGTTAGAGGACTGGGATCTGGATGGGAAGAATGAGGGTGGAGTGGTTGTTGAATCAGTTTGCAAAATGACTTTGGATGACAGACAGGTATGCAACAAGTAAGAGGATGGAGCAAAACAGGTGTGTAAGAGGTTCAGACTCTCGCTGGCCTGCAGGTGGACCCTAATCAGGGCCCACTCACTGCTGGTTTGGAGCAGAGTGGCCCTGAAGCCTTGGGAGGCAACACAAGAGTACTATGACCTGCCACTCAGTGCCAGCGTGATCTGAGTGTACCCTGAATACAGTGCCCAATACCTGGGTCATTGACCAATGAAACCTCTGGCCCAGGACCTTGTGTGTGTGTGTGTTGGGGGGGGGGGGGGGTGTCACTGGCCAGTGAAGGGAAGGAAGCCACTATCTAAAGTGGTTCCAACATGGGACAGAGACAGGCCCTGCAACATGGAGGTGCCTTGGGCCCAGGGTCTACCCTACTCTGAGGGGTTTGCTCCAGAGGGAGAAGTGTGGACTTCTGGGGCATGGTGCTCTGCAGAGGGGGCCCTGCTATGCACTACAATGGATGGGAGGCCCATAGACTTTGTGCTGGTGTTTGCTGAGGGAAGGTCGGGGACATGAAGGAAACCTAGCTCCATGCTGTTCACTTGATTCCTCAACATACCTCCTCCCAGCTGCCTTGCCACACCAGCCCAAGTTACCAGTGACCCACACCCCTTCACTGGATCTGAGCCCCCAGCTCTGCTGGACCTCACAAGGACAAGGAACCTGGGACCTCTGGACAAGCACTGAGGTCCTGGAATGCCAGGCCAGTACCAGGCCCTCAAGAATAGGAATGGACCTGGTAAGCCAAGGCAATAAGTCTCAGCAGGGAGGCAGCAAGACACAGGCCACACAGAAGCTTTATTTCTAAAGGTCCCCAGAGCAGGGCAACTGCTTTTCATGCCAGTGCCTGCAGGGTCCTGTCAGGATGTGTCATGTGATCCTCACAGCATGCATTACAGAGACTCCAAGGTGCCCATGACCTCCTCTAGCTGCTGTAGGAGATCCTCTGGCCGTGGTGAGAACATCCTGGTGTCCACTCTCTGGAAGTCAGGGTTGACCACCACAGATGCCAGCACCTCAGCAATCCGGCTGATGTCAAAAATGGTCTGCTGGGGGCCCAGCCCAGAGCCCTCACTGCATTCCACTTCACGGGGGCTTATCTCCTTCACTAGGAGGAGCCTCCTTTCAGCAATAACCTTGAGGAAGTGGTAAAATTCTTCAAAATTGATCCCAGAGCAGGACTTCAAGATGACCTAGGCCAGAGAGGAGTACCAGTGAGCTACTACTCACCTGTAACTCTGGGCAAGTTTCTGCTACTATGGACAGAGGTACCAGCTACGAAGGGCCCTAAGCCATAGACCACTCTTTGGGGATAGAAGCAGATGCCTAGGGGCCAACGAGTAATGGGTGGGGCTGGGCCTCATAGCCTGGTAGCCCCTGGGGCCTGCCTTAGCCCTAGATTGACCCTCATACAGACAGGCCAGACAGCCAGACCTTCCCCATTGCAGCCCTGTCCCAGGTAAGCTCTCCATGTCCCTCTATGGCCCTGGCCTCTCCATCCCATGGCTGTCCAGGCTAGATGCCACACCTGGCAGTGGTGGTGCCAATCAGGCATGGAGTCTCTCCACTCGCCAACCTCCCGCTGCACGGCATGGAGCTCCTGCTGCAGGAAATGCCACATGTTGGCCAGGTTACAGCCGTTGACCCAGTTATGGTTGATGGAGATAGTGTCCTCCTAGAGGAGGTAGATTACAGGCTGCCCCCACAGGTCCACAGAGGGCACTGTTCCCTCCCCCATCCTGAGGTCCTCCCAGTCTCCCAGTGGGTGCCAGCAGAGAAGAGGGAACTATGTCTGGAATCATCTGAGTCCACAGCTAACCAGAGGGGCGCTCCCCACTGTGTGAGGACTAGAAAAATAACATGGGAAGGAGGGAATGGGGGCTGGAAACCCTTAGCATGCTGGGTGCAGTCAACATGACAACACACAGGACCAGACTTGCTATGGTCTGCATTGCCAAATACCCAGGCTCTCCCAAAGGGACAATCTACCCACTATGGAGTAGGGTAGGGTAGGTTTACCCCTCTCTCTTCAGGAAACATTTAGAAAGGTGCCAAATGCAGGCTGAGGAGCAGTGTTGAGAGAAAGCCAGGGCCAGCCTGCTGAAGCCCCATGGTGTGGTCTCCCTGCTTGCTTGGGCACCTGTTGGGAATGTGGGACAGGGTATGCCTACCCTACCAGGTTGTGGACTTGGTGGTGCCACCCACTGGGCACAAACACCATCTCGCCTGCCTCCTGTGTGACCTCCAGTGGTGGGCTGTAGCACTCGAGCCCAGGGTGCAGGCGGCTCTCCAGGAACTCAGGGGAGGTCACATCATAGGGCAAGCCACCACGGCAGTCTCGTAGGGCTTCTTCTTGCCCTGGTGGGAAGAGGAACCACTTTTTCCTTCCGCAGATATTGACAGACCAGCTGAAGGAACGGAAAATGTCGGCATGGAATGGCGACCTGCAAAGAGTCCCTGTTGGTGCTTTGTGGCAGGGGTGTGGGCTTTGGCTTTTCCAAATAGATTGGCTACACTCTGGAACCCAAGATCCCCACCTCTCACACCTGTCTATGAGACACAGGGGTGAGCCAGACACACGCCAGCCCAGAATACCCAGCAGGAGGAGCACAGCTCTGGGCAGAGCCATGAAGGAGAGTGGAAGTGGCTTGGAAATGCCAGGACTGGCAGCTGCCTCCATGGCCTGGCCAAGGGGACTCACAGAGGCTATAAGGGAGCTGGTGTGGTTCAGGACAATGACCAGGGACAAGGTGCAAGGCAGTGGGTGGAAGCAGATACACAGTTACCAGGTGCCAGTGGGCCCCATGTAGATGAATCGGTAGTCGTCCACAGCCAGGGTGTCCCAGTATTCGTTGAGCCAGTCAGAGGCGAAGTACACAGGCAGGGTGAATAAGCCCTTAGCAGAGGAGTCCCTTCAGAGAGCAAGCAGCATGAGGATGCTGTCACCTTCAGGCACGCAAGCCCAATATGGTCACTGATGTGAGGGACCCTGGGCTGCCTTCCAGAGCCAGCACCTACTCCTAGGCTGAGGAGGGACACCTCAGATGACCCAGCCCTAGTCTGACCACTGATGGCCACAGCTCCCAGTGACCCCAGCTGAGCTTGCCCAAATAGCTTAACCAGTTGTAAGCAGGTGAGGTGCTATAGGCACTGTGACAGCACCTAGATGACCCATGCAGGCAGCAACCCAGGTGCTCAGGGCCTCCTTGCACCAGTCCCAGGATTTCAGACTCTGGCTGAGTTGGGGGTCTAAATGCATCACCTGAATCAGACTGGTTTTCTAAAATCATGGGCTGCTTCAGTATTTTCACCCACACCAGTGACTTGGACTCTGCTGAGTAGACACAAGACCACAGTCCCAGGCCCAGGGACAGCCATGCAGACCAAGGTCCTTTTCACCCTCAGCTGCTCCACCCTCACTCCACCATCCCAACCATGGGCTCCCAAGCACAGGAGCATGTTTAATGGAGCCCAAGGGAGAATGGCATGCTGGAGCAAGCTCCTGGGCTCCCTCACATGTCATGCTTGGTCAGAGTCCATGGGGAGAGCCCAGGAACGCCAAACCACTTGAGTTCCTCAACACCATGCCTTTGTGTACTCAGACTTCTGCTTACTCATCAAACCCTATCTGCCTGGGCCAGGCCTGATCTAATTTTAGGGTTGCCAGGGAAAATACAGGACACTCAGTCAAAACCGAATTTTTCAAACAATAAAAAGCTTTGAGCACAGGATGTCTCATGTAACACGTAGGATATACTTCTACTAAAAAAACCAAAGACTGCTTATCTGAAGCTCAGATCCATAGTACATAAGCACCAGACCTATGAGACCCTGAGGGCCAGAACCAGTGTCTAGTCACACCTTAACCATTCTCTATATGGAAAGCTCCAAGCAGAGCTCAAAGAATTTTGGTAGGTGCAGCAAAGACATGCAGTGGATGCTGTGGATGGGGGCTGGGGCTGGTGTGTCTCATGTACTCTAGCATTGGTCTTAAAATCACCTGAGCCTGAATTCCAGTGTCACTACCTTTTTAAGCCTTATTTTCCACATCAGCAAAACAAAATTTTGATTTGTGCACTCAGTCATCCAACATTAATTGAGCAACTGTTAGCTAGGGAAGTTTGACTAGGATGGTCTGCTGGTAAAATGCATGCCTCTGAGTGGAGGACACAGACACAAAACCAGGGGACCACTTCAGAGTGGGCAAGATAATGAGTGAGATGTTTTCAGAGCAGGATTTGAGGTCTCCAAGTGGAAGTGTGTAGAAGGGAGCAAAGAAAGTCCTCTTTTAAAGAATAGTTGTCGCTCAACTGGGATGAAGATTTTAAACAGGAGGGACACAGCCTGCTGAAATGCCTAGCAGGGAGGTGCAGGACTCAAGGCAGGTGGCCAGTCTGGAAACTGGCAGCACAACAGGCTGGACCTGGAGAAGGGGAATTGGAAAGGGAGGCTGGGCCACAGACAGTGTGACTCAGTGAGTTGGGCAATGTCCTGAAAACTGAAAAGCTGAGGGTTCGATTCCCAGTCAGGGCACATGCCTGGGTGGTGGGTTTGGTTCTGGTCGGGGCTTGTACAAAGAGCAACCAATTGATGTTCCTCTCTCACATCGATGTTTACCTCCTTTTCCTCTCTTTCTTCCTCTCTTCTCCTTTCTCTAAAATCAGTAAGCATGTCTTCAGGTGAAAATAAAAAAAGAAAAAAAAAAAAAGAAAAGAAAAGTAGGCTGGTTTCAGGGGGCATCTGAGAGAAGGAACAATGGCTGGATGCTGCCAGTTAGATGGGCAAATGTGACAAAGATGTTAATAACCAGTCCCTGGTTCCCCACTCAGTCAACTGCGTGCATACCACAAGTCAGACATATTGTTCTGCAGGGAGCTGAATTTTTTTTTAAAGATTTTATCTATTATTTTCAGAGGGGAAGAGAGAGGCAGAGAGGGAGAGAGAGAGACATCAATGTATGGTTGCCTTTCACCTGCCTCCAGCTACGGACCTCACTAGAGACCTGGCTTGCAACCTGGTTATGTGTGCCCTGACTGGGAATTGAACCAGTGACCTTTGGGTTCACAGGCTGGCGCCTTAGCCACTGTGCCACCAGCCAGGGCTGGTGAATTTTTTAATGCTAACTTAAATTCATAACTGGGAAAAAGACGATATCCCCCATGTGCAGTCAGGGATCACTCTGGCCTGGAAAAAGCAGTGCGGTGGTCAGTGCACCACGCTTTTACCTGCACAGGTGCCAATCTTTGAGGTAGAGACAGCCCCGTGGAGAGTAGTAGTCCCTCTGGATGAACTCTTTCCAGTAGCTGATGTAGTCTTTGAGGGGCATGTGTTCTTTAGGGTTCGAGTTGTATTCTTGGACCCCGCAGTTTGCAACAGGTACAATTACATCTCCTGAAAGGGGAAGGTCAGGCACAAGCTCTTCTGAGTCCTCCAAATGTCCATTTTCTCTGTCAACCCTTGCTACACTCATTGCTACACCCTCTCCGCAAGAATTCTTCTGGGAACCCCCTCATGCCCTGCCTTCTCCCCAAACCCTCAGTGCCGCCCTCTGGTATGACCGACCTAAGGGAACTTGGCAAGGCGAGAATAAGAGAACCGTGTTCTAGTCCAGTGCTCGCGCTCGCCGTCAGTCCTTACCATAATTCTGAAGCAGGTAATCGAAGTCAGGCTTCCCACCGGGTGTCACCCAGTGCCTCCTGCTGCCCCAGCCCTCGGTGAAGGCACTGGAGAAAACACAGGGCAGGTTGGGGAGCAGGTAACCCTTGAAGAAGTCCGCGTAGGAAAAGGAGTCTGGATTCTCAATAAAGTCCACACGGTCCGGCGTCCGGCAGATCCTGCTGGGGAGACTGTCCCGGAGGCGTCGGAAGTGGCTTTCGGCGAACACTCGCGTCTCCCTGTCCATGTCGGGCCAGGGTTGGCATCCATGGGGCGAGGGGCTGCCAGGGACCGAGGGTAGGCTCGGGAAGGGACCAAAGGTTGTGTCGCGGGATGGAGAAGCTTACAGAGGATCGGGAGGGGAAGAAGAGGGGGTTTTACAGGCAGCGGAGGTGCTGCCAGGCGTGCGGAAGCTTCGGAGGACCGCCTACCAATGCCACCACCGGGCGAAGTGCGGGAACAGGAATCCAGGCGCCGCACCCTTACTGCCTTGCTTTTCCCCCAAGGAAGTGAAAATGCAGTGCTTTCTAAAACTACTTCCGGCGCAGAGGCCTTGGGCACTTGAGGCTCACATTCTCCGCGCCGGCGAGAACAAAACCGAGAGGTACACTACAGCACTGTCGGCCAGAAGCTGCCAAGCGGAACCAAGAAGCTGCGGGCAGAGTTCCTACCGGAGCTCGTACCATTGCGTGCCAGGCTTTGAGCGCATGCGCACAACACGCTGCGGCCCTCACTGGGCGCAGGCGCAGGGAGCGGAACTTGGAACAACCCACAGGGGCCTGAGATTGTCAGGGGACCTTCAGAGTCTTGTCTTTGCACCTGAAGACTCAGGAATGCATCGTTTCTAGTCTGCATCTGGGCCTGTGCGGCGGCGCGGACCCGTCCTCTTTCCGGTGCCCAAGGGACTGGGGTAGGTGGTGTGTTGTGGGCCAAGCTGAGAAAGGTGCAGAAGGGCCAAAGGTGGGGAACTGGGGGGTGGTGAAGGACTAAGGGGACTATGGGAAGACCTGGAGAGGATGAGGGAGCCTAGGAGGATGATGAAGACAAGGAGGGGAATAAGAAGGCTTGGAAGATTGTGAGAATCTGGATTAGATAACGTGGCCTGTGGTGATGGTGGAAACCTGAGGGAATCATGGGGGCCTTCGGGTATGATGGTGACCGGAGGGGGTATGCTGGGAATTTGAGGGATGGTGGGGACCTGGGGGTGGTGATAGGGCGCTGTTGAGGATTGTGGGTGCCATGGGAGATACTAGGGACCTGGGGTTGGGGGGTGGTGGAGGAATCGGAAGACCTGAAATGAAGGCGTGGGGATCAAGTGTGGGGACTTGAGGCTACACACACTGAAAGCCTAAAATGAGGGCACATGGGTGGGACCATGGTGAGGGTTGACACATCTTGGTTTCAGTACATTGCAGAGGTCTGTGCCCTCCCCTCACAAACCTACTCACATCAGCATGGGAACTTGGCCGATGCGTGTGAGGTGTCAGCAAGAAAAGACTTCGCAGCATCTCCCACACAGCAAAGCAGAAGGAAAAGCAAACCAGACATCTCTCATCTCATTGACAGGCAGGTGTGGCTGTGTAGTCTGCACCTGGGGGGACACTGCTGCCCTCCTGGGGGCTTTTGTGTTTGCAGTTCAGTCAGTGCAGTTTTCCTGAAGGAGAATGGGGAGCAGCAGAAGGGGGAGGTGGTTGGGGAAGGGGAGCACTAGGAGAGGAATGAGTTTGAGTGAGCCTGAGGCCTGGGTGGAGGGGGACCTGCAAAGGGAGTGAAGAACACTGGCAAGATGGGACTGGGGGTGGGTTTGCTGGTGGCAGGAGGAGCAGCTGAGGCGTTGTATGATTGTGTCCCATCTGCCTGCTTTGCCTTTTGGTTAAGGTGTGACGTGCCTCCCTGGGCCAGCATCAGGGAAGGCAGAATGGAGAAAAGGAGTCATCTGTAATTTCATACAGAGATGAGCATGTTTTTCTTTTTGATGGAGAGTTGTTTTTCCAGATGCTTTCATTTCTTCATCCATTCGAGTTCTCCCCACTCCCCACCCCCTCACACACTGACACAGCTGTGGATCATGCAGATCATGGGGGCCAAGGAGAAAGATGTAGGAAGCAAAGTGTCATAGGTACATAGGATTTGGGAAATATGGGTCCAAGGTTGCCCTGTGGGAGAAATATGAAATTCAGGTGGGTTGCAGGGGAGGAATCCAACTCCTAAAGGTGTGTGACTGAGAGTAAATTTCCTAAGAAAGGGAGGCTTCCGGAGACTGTCACGTAGGTGAAGAGATGGGGCCTCCTTTCCTGAGTGCTGGCTGGCCAGGCATTTGTGTAGTTTCCCCTAGTCCACACAGTGGCCTTCCATCATTGGCAGCATTCACCACCACTGTATACAAGGGGCTGTGAGGAAACTAGTGGGAACAGGTCTGTGTCCCTTGAAGGCCACTAGACGGCAGCCTTGGCATCACCTGGGACTGGTGAGAAATGTACCTGCCCGGGCCCGACCACAGACCTACACGCTTCTCAGCAACTCGCCCCTCAGAAGGCCAGAGAGAAAACAGCCAGAGGGAATTGAAAAGTAAGCACTTAGCAGGAAATGTAGTGTGAATTACATAAAATCCTCATCTGCTCTGAGGAGCTGGAAAGATGGGGCACACCCTGTGAATACATCATGTCATTTCAATAAAGCATCCTCAACAGCACTTGGGACCTCCCAGGTTGAGTGGGCGCCTCTGAGGGGCAGGAGGTGAAGGTAATGGAAAAGGCTGGCCACGGCACCTGGAGACACTGCTCCCACTGTTCTGACTCTGAGCCTTCTTGTGGTCAGGAATTATTGGAAGGTGTGTTGCTCTGGAAATTAACTAAAAATAGGTGTTTACTTGATGGTGAGTCTCACTGCAGGCACAGGTCTGATGCAGTCGCTGAGAGAACTCTGTTATACAAACTACCAGGCGTCATAGCTGAAGAGCCCCAGATGCCCTCAGGGGACCTTGCCATGACCTTCCCTCCCCATTTCAGCTTTCTCCTCAGGGTCCACACAGGTCTGTAAGTCTTTCACTAGCTGATAGAGGTTCTAGATTACAGAAGGAGAGGACCAAGTAAGGACTTCAGAATTTAGCATAGATTGGAAACACATGGAAGGGAGAAAGTGGACCACAGTGGACAAGCCATTTTTCCACATGGCATGACTTGAGTTCGTTCAGCAGGCACTTCCTGGGTACCTAAGTGTGCCAGCATTGTGCTTGAGGTACCCTGTCTTGTTTGCTTCTCCATTATGTAGACCCATTTGGTCCTCATGTGGGCATATTTGTAGGCTCTTGAGAGTTGTGGTGAGTGTTCTGTTTCAGGGGGAGAAGATGTCCCTGGGGCAGAGACCACTCAGTCCTGGGCCAGGAATAAGTAGAGAACAGGTAAGAGGGGCTGGATGGTGAGGCTGCAGCTCAGCACAGCCTACTAGACTGCAGAGGGGAGTGGACTTGACTCAAAGTACATGGGGAAAGGTTTTAGCCAGAATGGCCTTTTTTTTTTTTTTTTTTTTAACTTTATAGATTATTTCACTTAATGTTCTATGTTAGTCACAAATAGCAGAATTTCCCCTTTTTTATGATTGAACTAGTGTTCTGAACATCTAGAAGTAAGATACCTGGATTACATGTCACACATTTTCTGATCCTATGTTATGACTGTCACATTGGCTGTTGGATGGGGAATGTGTGGTGGTTGCAGAGTGAGGCTATGAGGGGCATGGAAAGGTTGCCCAGAGGAGTGCTGACAGCCTTGCCTGGTGGTGTGGCCAGGGGTGGGGGCAGAGTGCAGATTCAGGTGCAGCTGTCAGGGCTTGCTGACTGGTTGTTGGGAGGGACGAGGCTGGGGGATCTAGGAGAACCCTCTCCTGTGGTGCCATCGTGCGATGGAGGGAAAAAGAATGGAGATGCCTGTTAGGTGGCCAAGTGGAGATCCCCTGGCTACTCTGATGTCCATGGTGAGCGAGGCTGGGCTAGAGGTCAAGTTTTGGAGGCAGCAATTGGAGGTGATATCTACTGCTGTGGAATTGTGTTGACTCACTGAAGAGAGTATTGTTTTGATTAAGAGGGCCAGGCTGTGTCCTGGTCATCTCAGCATTCAACAGTTAGGGGAAAGGAAGAGCCAGCAGAGGAGACTGGAACACATACCTGGAGAAGTGTGTCAGGAGCTCAGGGAGCCAGGATATGGCATCTCTGGAGAGGCAGCTATGCTGGACAGAGGTTAGAGTAGCTACAGGCCTTGGGGTTGGCCCCTGGGGGCCTGTGTAGAGCTGTGCCAGTGAGTGGTGGGGACTGGGGACAGAAACCTGTGTGGAGGATGGGATGAGCACAGGGGAGCATTGAGTGTCTGTTGGAGGGGTGGCAGCTGGTCAGGGCTATAGATAGGTGGGCAGGTGTATGTGTGCCTGTTGCAGGTATAGCTCATAGAAAAGGTGTGAAAACTGCAGAGAAGATTGAGGGCAGGTTGATGACTATGCCTATGGCACACCTGCTGCCCCTTTGTCATTAAAAAAAAAAAAAAAAAAAAAGGTTTATTAGAGCTTCCATACTCTGTTCTGCGTGGTCTCTGCTGCTGCTACTGTCCAGCAGCACAGATGCGCATGGCACCAGAGGCCACATGCTCAAGAGCCTAAACTGTCTGGCCCTTAGTGGGACAGTGAGCCTCTGGGGTTGCAGGCAGGGAGAACTTGATGTTGCTGGAGAGGGAGAGGGTTGGGGCTAAGGGCACAGGTTCCTTCTTGTGGGCATTATGCAGGGCCAGGGTAAGATGGGGCACCCAGGAGAGGCGGGGGCATGTAGGAGTCCACCTGGTGCAGCTATGGAAACTGAATTAGGAGCAGGATTCTCCCATTGCTTTTCCCTGGTGTTTGTCAAAGCTGAGTACATATCTTTCTCATAGCTAGTATGATAGTGGGAAGTGTGTTGCTTCTTCTGTTTTTTTTTTCCCTCTCTTTTTGAATTTAACAATATGTTAGAGTTGATGTTGTCCTCAGGTCTTTTAGCTCAGAAGGGAAGTAACTTTTCGCTGGTTAAATATTTCATGGCAGAGCTGAAGTTGCAAGTATAGCGTGCCTCCTGGGATGCTATAGGCCAGACTCAGTAATTCTGTGGGGCATGTGTGCATAGTCTCCCTCAGTGCTCAGGCCTGAGAACTCAGGTCAGGCCATTGTTCCTGTCAGTTCATTTTCCATGCTAAAACCCAGACTCAAAGTATAGGGCAGTGATGTACAAAATGTGCCTTCCCAACCCCTCCAGGGCCTAGACATGGTTTATGCCCTTCAGGGGTGGCGAGTGGGGGTGGTTTCTTTCAGCAGGAGGACCAGGGTCTAGTCAGGGTCAGGGCTGACCAAGCGGTGAGCCTGCTGCTATGATGGAGGCCCAGGTGCTTGGCCCTGCTGCTTGTCTGAGATGTGGAAACGCTGAGAACTGTGGTGACAGTGATATCATCAGTCATCTCCTAATTCTGAAAGGAGAGCCCTTTAGCATTTTTCATAGTCTAGCAGGTTGTTTGTACAGTAGGTGTGCTGGTTATGACAAGCCAGGGTCTGCAGCACCTGCTCCCTGTCCTGTAAGAGGCCAGTCCAAGGCAGCTGTGCTGTACATTTTTGTGTAGGTCTCCGAGTACCCACTGAGTGCTCCTCTCACTGGGAGACAGGACACAGGTGCTTTAGGGTTCCTTCTGTGCTTTGTGAGCAGTTAGCACAGAGGAAAGGTGGGCCCAACTGCTCTTCCTGCACAGTGAGCTTCTGCGAGGTCCAGCATATGCCTCCAGAAGATGTCACTGTCCTCTATCCAGAGGTCAGGGGTCAGACAGTGAGGCACCTCCTTGCTGGTTTCCTAGTTGCTCAAGCACATGGATGTCCTGGCTCCTTCACAGAATCTCCCAGGGTGAGAGGGTGAGGCTGCTGTTGGCTGCATCTTGGTATTGAGATTCCCCTCACCCCAGCACTGATTTTTCTGGCCAAGAAGATGGGCTCTTGGGTTCCTGTCTCCTTGGGCAAGTTTTTGACCCCATCAGCCTCAGGTCCTTGTTTGTGGCCTGGGATACTAGTGTCCAATAGTGGCAGTGGACAGCAGCCCTGGACCTGTGCTGCCTGCTCTACTGTTACCATTCTTCAAGTAGACGGCTTGCCTTCCTTGTCATGTTCATCCACAGCAGCCTGTTCTAGGATGTTCTTTATCCCATGTCATCTTTGCTGTTCAGTGCAAGTATATGCAGCCTTACTGGTGCTTACTGGTAAGTGTTCCATCTCCTTACCTATATGTATACTCCTGTGGTACCCAAACTGTGTTGTGTCTCCTAAATATCCAGATCCTGAAACCCTGGTCAGAGAGAAAGGGCTTGTTACGCATGGCACAGCAGGCTTCATGTGGGCACTTGTTCCTTGTCCCCAGGTTCTGAGGGCCCAGGCATGCTGCACACTGCATGGGTTTGTCACAGCAAGAGCCCTCCAATTTTATAAGGGAACTGCTAACAAACCTGCCTAACTTTGCCTCCAAGAGGATGGTACCCTGTTACTCAGGTCGCCCAGCATAAAGACACCATCTACAGCTGTGAGAAAGATAGTCATGCAGTCTGGGATGGATGCTAATACCAGACATGGAGGAATGCCCTGGAGAATCACTTCCTAATGACATCCAGCCCTTGTTTCAATGTCCTCTTGGCCTTGGTGAATGTCCCTATTTTGCTCCATCAGCCACTCTGATGAATTTGACTGGGACCAGATCTGTGCTGTTTCTCTAATAGTGTCAAGGTGGCCATCAGTAGGATTCTAAACCACAGAACAAAGCCAGCCTGTAGCACTTGACCTCAGTTGGGCCAAAGGTCCCTGCTAGACAAACAGTATAAACCATGAGTGTCTGTTCTACTCATTCAGTTACAAAGTGTCCCCTGAGTTACAATTATAAACAAAATACTTGCCCTCTGAGAGCTTATAGGCAAATAAGCAAGTGGTCGTCCTGCCACATATAGTTCGTGAAGGGAGTGTGTCTGGTCTGCGTAGCCCCACAGTGGGGGGTTGGGGAGAGAGGTAAGAGCTGGGTGGCTGGGCTCTCCCTTTCTGGAGAGGTTGTGGTGGCAATGTAGGGCACTCTGGGTGACAAATGTAGGAAACCCATTAGGCTTGCCGCACCTGCAACCCTACAGGCTTCAGGCTTTCTTGCTGTTAATTCCCTTGGCAATTTGATGATATGTTTGTTGCCTTTTCTCAAATCACTGTTTCTGTGTAGCTAGGAATCAATTCTATGCATGTTCTTCAGATGCACGATCCACCTTTTTTGGTGTCATGCCTTGTGTTGCTTGATGTGCTATCTGCGCAGCAGTTACATGAGAAGCCGGGTCTCTGGGGAGGAGAGCCATAGCCTTCCCTTCTGGGTTCTGAGCTCTAGGGCCCGGGACTCTGTTGGTGGTCTTTCCTTTGTCCTTGTATCCCAGAGAGGCACAGTGGCAGAAACTTGCTGACCAACTGCAGAGAATCCTTGTAGCATCTAGCTAGACTTTGAAAGCCCACACTTTTCATTATTTGAAGAGATATTAGTTGTTTGTTATAATTTTTATAAATGAAGTTACATCATGAAAGAGTGTGTGTGTGAGAGGGTGAGGGAAGTGGAAGATGTGTGTATTGCAGGAGTGTGTAGCAGGTGGGCCTCTACTTGGAGGAGCCTTAGTAGGCCTACTTGTAGCCCTGCCAGTGCCATGACCTTGTGGTTCGACTTCATACAGATTCTCATGCTTTTGTGGCCTTGTAGGCTTCATCTGTACAAGAGGGTTGGGCTAAATGTTCTGTAAAGGTTGTTTCAACTCTTTCTTTCATGACTTTTCAAACTGCATTGATAAATACTAACAGACAAAATTAGATATAAATATATACATATAACTCCATAATTTTGTGGAACTCTGTAAGTTTGTAAGATTACTCTCTCTGAAATTGCATCTATAAAAATTTCAAAAGGAGACTCTTTGTTAGTTTAGAGACTTGTGTAGGGATAGGGCCATCACAACTGAAATGTGTTTGTGTGAAGGGTCTTGGGGTGATGGCTTCCAGCAATTTTCTTCCTTAAGTCACATCCAGCTATGGACCCTAGTCCCAGGGGAGGTGTTTTGGTGGGCATAGAACCCAGGGGCCCTGTGGCTTTGGGAAGAGCACCAGTCTGAGATAAAGCCATCTTCTTTCTGCTAAGTAGGACAAAGAACTCATCCTCCCTGTCACATGTCTGGTGACTGCTCGCTGGGCAAGCACCCTGCTGTGTGCCAGTGTCTGCTCTGAATTGACCATGATGCTTTCACTGTTTGTGTCCTCATGTCTCTAGACTAAGTTTGATGACACATGTTAGCTTCATACAACCGCTGATTTGTCCCTTCTCTTTCAGAGTAGTGGCCTTGGCTGTGGTGCAGGCTGACCCAGGAACCAGATGAGTAGAGATATCTGTATCTACACCTGGCCATGCTCCTACTATTTAGAACTTGAGAAGCGATGGGTTCCTGGAAAACTTTCGTTGACTTCACACTCAGTAAGATTTATGACTGATAAAAGTGGAGACCTTCTTGTCGACTTTCCCCTTGCTGACATAATTGAAATCAAGAAGGAGGCTTCTCATTTCATTTTCAGTGCTGTCACCATCCTGGAAAAGGACCATGTCAAGCACTGGTTCAGTTCCTTGCAGCCTAGTCGGAATGTCGTTTTCCATGTCATCGAGCACTTCTGGAGGGAGATGCTGCTGTCTCAGCCAGGAGCTGCTATGGAGACATCCGTCTCCTCATCCGTGACTAAGGGGAAGCAGCTGACTAGCCTCATGGCCTGTTCCCAGAAGCGTCTGGAAGATACAGCCAGAGTCCTGCACTACCAGGGTGAGCAGCTAGACAACATAGCAAGTGGCCTGGACAGAATGGCGTCTGACCTGGACGTGGCCGACAGGTGAGGCAAGTGCTGCAGTCCTACACTGCTGTAGATAGCTGGGGTGTCTTCCACACCCCATTTGAATGTGGGTTATACTTTCATATGGACAGGTGGACAGGTATGCTGGGCTGGCTGCTCTGGGCACGCAGGTGGGAAGGGCCAGTGTTGACTGAAGGTCCACCATTGCCAAGTTCCGTGTAAAGCTCAATGAGGATCACCTATTTAATCATCAGACTAGCCAAGAAGAATGTGTTGTTGACTTCAATCTACTGATAGGGAGACTGAGGCTGAGAGGCCAGGGAATTTGTTCAGGGTCATACACACTAAGTTTGTTAGCATTGTTTGTTTATTTATTTATTTTACACAGCTGTGGAGCAGCCACTCTCATTCAGTTACAAAGTGTCCCCTGAGTTTGAGCTCAGGTTTGAGCTGAAGTGTTTTGGCTCCAGAAGCTGCCGCCTGAGTTGCTGGACCAGCCACTCTCAAACCTTAGTCTTGCTGCCCTTCTACTCTTAAAAATTGAGCACCCGAGGAGCTTTTGTTTCTGAGTTATGTTACGTTTACCGTGTTTTTTTTAAGCTAAAAATTAAGATGTTATTCAAAGGGTACTATGATAAATACATGACCTAGTGACATATGTAACATTTTTTTGAAAAATAACTTCATACTGGTGACATAGCAGATAAGGCACCAGCCTGCGAACCCATGTTGCTGGTTTGATTCCCAGTCAGGGCACATAACCGGATTGCAGGCCAGGTCTCCAGCCAGGTTGGTAGCTGGAGGCAGATGAAAGGCGACCAGACATTGATGTCTCTCTCCCTTTCCCTCTCTCTAAAAGTAATAAATAAAATCTTTCAAAAGAAAAAGAAGAACTTTATAAAGCAAAACCTGTTCAATGAAGAGTGGCTGTTTGAGATTTTGCACCTCTGTAAAGTGAGGCTTAGGGAAGACAGGGGGTTCCCACACCTGTTTCTGCAGTGTTCTCCAGTTCTGATGGAATGAGAGCAGCAAAGCCAGATAGTGTCACAGTGCCATGAGGAAGTGATGTTGACCACACTTTGAGAGGTACTGCTCTGACACTGACATATTCAGAGTCCTCTAGGGATCTTAGAATCTCGTAGGAAGAGTCTCTCCCCACATTTGGAAAGGCTGCTGTGAGCTCAGGGCAGGGAAGCAGGCTTTTGGTTTGGGCCTAGCCTGGAACCTTGGACTAGGGCTTTGTGCTGGTGTAGGTGGGATCCCTTGTCCCTGAGGGCCCCACCTGGACTCACCACCTGCTGCTCTTTCCTATGTGCCTATCTGTGAAGGGCAGATTGCTGCCAGCTGTGGGGACAGAGCCCCATATCTACTATTGGGAGGGGCTCGTAGGAGGATGAGACAAAGGTACCAGATTTTTGTCAGTTTCCTCTTGGGGATCCAGTAGGATATCATGTGTTAGATGTTTCACATGCGCAAAATGGCATGACAGGAAAACCATGGAGACAGCAGCAGTGGGAAACCTGAGCAATGTGGCACGTGCAGGTCAGCTTCTCCTGCAGAGCGGGCAGCTGGCGCTCCTGGATGCCTGAGCCTCTGGGATCTGGGTCCTGCAGCATGCCTTCTCACTTATTCCTCACATCTGGGACCTTTCTCCTGTTACTTGTTTGGTAAGTTCTTCTCAGTTTTTAAAATAAGTTCCTTTAGTTATCTGACTTCCGGGACTGATTCAACAGTGTTCTCATTTTTCTGTTTCCTTATTCTTTTGTTTTACTTTATATATTTTTAAAGATTTTATTTATTATTTTTCAGAGAGAGGGGAAAAGAAAGAGGCAGAGAGGGAGAGAAACATCAATGTGTGGTTCCCTTTCACCTGCCTCCAGCTACTGATCTGGCTGGAGGCCTGGCTTGCAACCTGGTTATGTTGCCCTGGCTGGAAACTTTGTATTTCTTGTATTTTATCTTCTCACCCTTATATTTTTGTTACTGAATTTTTAAAAAGTATTTCTTAATTTATTATTTTTAGAGATAGGGGTAGGGAGAGAGGCAGAGAGGGAGAGAGACAACAGTGTATGGTTGCCTTTCACCTGCCTCCAACTATGGATCTGGCTGGAGCCCTGGCTTGCAACCTGGTTACATGCCCTGGCTGGGGAACCAGCGACCTTTGGTTCACAGGCAGGCACCTTGTCCACTGTGCCACCAGCCAGGTGTTACTGAATTTTTGATTTCCAAAAATTATTTTGTGGTCTCCAGATGCTCTTGTTATTTTGTGGATTTTCTGCACTCTCTCAGAGGGTTACAGGTGGTTTTGTGAAGGGGAGATCTGGGCCTGCTGCCTGGTTCAGGAGGAAATTTTTCTTTCTCTCTCAGCTGCCCATAGACATGCATACCCAGTCCTAGTCTGGTGGGCTCCTCCAGACCCTTTGCTTCTGAAAGAGGGCCAGTGATGTGGGCTGGGTCAGGGTGGGGGACTCATCTGCTCTTCTGTTTTCAGCCCCAACTTCACCCCTGTCTTCAGAGATTCTTGGCATCGCTTGTTTTTCCAGTTAGGGTTTTGCTGTGCAACCTAGGTTATTTTTCAGATTTTCCTGTGGCCAATGAGAATTCAGCTCTTCCAAGGAATCACAAGGAAAGAATTCCAAAGACCCACATGTGGGAGATTGTGGAGGGTATGGTTTATTCCTGTGCAGATAGAAGCTCCCCCTGGTTTACCAGTGTCCCATATCTGTCCGCCAACCATGCCCTTAGCAAGGCCAACGCAAAGGCCAGTGTCCAGAGTTTCAGCTTTGTATTTAAGCTTAGTCCTTTGGAGTTCACAGGTGGCTGCTAAATGGTCTCTGTCCACAACCAGGTAGCTTAGCTTGTTTCCAGCTGCTTTGGTGGCAGAGTCCACGTGGGTGCTAATGCCACACGGCTATAGAGCAAAAACATGGGGAATGAGTTTCTGGTGAGTGAGAGATTGCTCAGTGCTTTTAGAGCCTGTGCAATCAGCTTGGGCCCAGTAGCTGTTAGACCCACATGGTTCATGCTTCTGGGCAAGAGAACACATGGGCAAGTGCATCATGGGATGGGAAGAGGGAGAGCATGCAAGAAAGAGCACGAAAGCACTTTTTTGTTCCCCTGGGATTTTATGCGGTTGAGTTTGGGATGAGCCAGGTGCTTTTTCAAAAGAACCAATCAATTTCCCAGGCTTCTGCAGGCTTTGGAGTGATCCATTCTCTAGCTGATCCATTGTTCCCTGGACCGATATGCCTCTATAGTCTAGCACTGCCCCCTGTGTCCCTCAACAACCCCACACTGTTGGGGGAGAATAAACCCCTTCGTGGAGCACAGTGCTATATTCCCCTGGGGTGGGAAGCTGTAGCTTCCTAACTAGCAAACAGGCTTATGCTTCCCAGTTCAAACTAAATGTCTAGTTCCCTTTGATCTCTTTCCTTTACCAATATCTAGTTAAATACCAATGGTAACACTCCCACTGCTGCCTTACAGTTGACTTTCTTGGATTTGCTGTGTCTGTTTTTGACTTTTCAAAATTTTGTTGCTGATGTCTCTTCTTTTGGCCCTTGAGGAAAATGTATGTTTTCAATTTGCATCTGTGATATTATGACTTATTTTTAAGAAATTTATATTTGGTCTTCATTCCAGGTTTCTGGCACACAGCTCTTGAAAACTTGGAATTTCCTCTGACTGGAAAGGTGTCTTTTGTTCTGTGAAGGAGGTGATTTTGTTACCAATCCAAGGATTGGGGCTGGTTTCCAGGGAAAACCAACCCTGGGGGTTCAGTCTGGAGGGGAAAGAGGAGGGGCTGGAAATTGAATCACTCTCTGGTGGCCAGTGATTTAATCAATTATTTATATATACTAAGACCTCAATAAATACCAAGAAGTATGGGGTTTGGAGAACTTCTGGGTTGATGAATGGTGTAGACACAGGGAGGTGGTGGGGTCGGAGAGCATAGAAGCACCTTGCTCCTTCCCTACACCTGGTCCTGGGCATCTCTTCCATCTGGCAGCTTCTGAATCATATTCTTTTTTAATTTTTTTTATTTATTATTTTTCAGAGGGAGGGGAAGGGAGAGAGGAAGAGAGAGAGGGAAACATCAATGTATGATTGCCTTTCACCTGTCTCCAGCTACAGATTTTGGCTGAAGACCTGGCTTGCAACCTGATTATGTTGCCCTGGCTAGGAATCGAACCAGCGACCTTTGGGTTCGCAGGCTGGCACCTTATCCACTAAGCCACCAGCCAGGGCTTGAATCATATTCTTTTATAATGAATCAATAAGTAAATGTTTGAATTCTATGAGCCACTTCAGCAAATTAATGGAACCCAAAGAGGGGATTGTGGAAACCTCTGATTTTTTAACCAGTCAGAAGCATAGGTGACAAACCTAGATTTGCCATTATCATCTTACAGAGAGGGAGCCACTCTTGTGGGACTGAGACCTTCGCTTGTGGGGTCTGACTGGGTCTCCAGGCAGGCATTGTCACAACTGAGTTAGTTGTTTGGTTGTGGGGAAAAACCATACCTCAGAATTGGTATCAGAATGAGAATATCTTTAACCAGCCCTCTTTGATCATTTTTCATAAAGGCGTATCCTTTTTTAGCATGCCAAGGTAAAGTGTTTTTGGGGTTTTTTTTTGCTGCTGTTAAGATTTTGTTTATTATTTTAGAGAGTAGGGAAGGGAGAGAGACAGAGAGGGAGAGAGACATCATTGTATGGTTGCCTTTCACCTGCCTCCAGCTAAGGACCTGGCTGGGGACCTGGCTTGCAACCTGGTTATGTGCCCGGGCTAGGAATTGAACCAGTGACCTTTGGGTTCACAGGCCAGCGCCTTATCCACTGAGCCACCAGCCAGGGTCAAGGTAAAGTTTTTACCAGAGGAAGTAGGTTCTTCCACAGTGTCACAGAAAATGAATTTCAGGGACACACATGCAGGAGAATTTAAGTGCTAGCAGCAAGATTCATTAGAGTGAAAGCAAAGGAAGGCTAAGGATAGAAGAGGCGAGATTACAGCAACAGGAAGGAGCCTGGACTGAGCTGCTTAGATTCAAGAAAGAAAGCTACAAAGGCAAAAAGGAGAGTCCTTAAATCCCACTCCTTCTCTGGTGGTAAGTCTTGTGGCAGCCCTTAGAGTTTAGAAGAAAAGGAAGCAAAAGAATAACTCCAGAGAAGGAAGGGTGTATAGGGCACAGATTCCCCTGAAAAAGCCGCACTGGATGAAGTGCTTCCCTGGTGGGCCTAACAATAGAAGCTGGTTGATGCTGGTCTGCCCCAGGTACACCATGCTCGATGCCTGGTCCACAACGGTGGTTTAGTTCCATCTTGCTGCAAGAGAAGTCCAACTTCTAGGGCCCCAGGCCTATCCCCATGCCCACTGGGACCAGGAGGGCCAGGTCCCAGAGCTGCAGTGCTGTTACCCTGGCGTGCAAGGCTCAGTAGTCCAGCACGGTTCCGTCCCAGCTGCTGTCTGGGACCGTGCGGCTGCTAGAAAAAGACTGGGGACTTTGTCAGGCTTCCCTGCATTTCCTCAGGCTTGAGAGAGGGAGGGCTTTCCCTCCACCTGCCCAGTCTCTTTCTCGTTTTTCCTGGCTTTTCCTGGCCTACATCCTGCTCCTGTTGATCCTTCCCCAGATTTCCTCAGGTTTGTCTTCCGTTGGTGGCCATCTCAGCTTCTACTGTGCAATCCTCAAAGTAGAAGGACCTCCCCCTGCACCATCTTCTACAAAGCTGCTACCTCCTACTTAATCCAGCCTACTGTCTGATTCCATTTGCTCTCTTCCTTTGTTAATAGCTAATACCTACTGTAACATTTTTTAATCTAAAACTCAGTTTTTAAATTTCTGTCATTATTTTTTGAAAAATAGTTCTGAGATGTGTTCTTTCTAACCTCTGTCATTACTAGGAGCATACCCACAGCAGCCACAGTGGGTAGAATGCTCGTTCTCTTCCAGCACTGTCATGCATATTGACAGTTTCTGCCATGGGGCTTGAACCTGAAGCAGGTTGATGCATACATCAGCATATACATGATGCACATGTATATATACACATACATATGTATTTCCCCAATATCAGTTTCCTTTAAGATCTCATTTGCCAGTTGGTTATCTTTAAGGTTTGTTTTCCCAGAGGCCACAAGGCCACACAGACTATTGTACCCCATTGTCTGGCTATGGTCTCCAAGAGCCTCATAGCCCCAGTGGGTGGGCACTGATGGTGGCTATCCTCCAGGTCTGGGCCTTATGTGGCTCAGACCCTCACAGTGGGCCCAGGCAGCATCACGGTAGGAGCAGACTTGCAGCACTTGAGCCTCTGTTATGAAGAGTGGTATCATCCACAAGCTCAGTCAGCATGTGTGGCATTATCCTGGCGTGTCACATGCTGTTTACATCACTTTGCAATAAATGTTGGTCAGAGAAAGCACAGAATGCTTATTTGTCTACATTAATCAAAATCCATGTCAGTCATGAGAGCCAGTTCTTTTAAGTAAACCAGTCTCTCTCTCCTGTTGTATGTAAACCAATTGCTTCCTTTCTCTACTGCTCCTCTGCGTGTGTGTGTGTGTGTGTGTGTGTGTGTGTGTGCATGTGTAGAAATCCTACTTATTCTTCTGTGGAGAACCCTGACTGACAGATTCTGGGATTGAGAGTGAAGGGTGAGTTTAGTTCTGCAGTCTCTGGAATCTCTAATCTGATGAGATTTAATGCCACTAATAACGCATATTTCCAGTGGTCTAGGGGCACTGGTAGACATGGCATGATGTGGCAGTGGAGATGCCCAAATGTTACCAAGCAGTGCTCCTAATCAAAGACTTTAAAAAGGCAAGGTTCTGACTGGCCAAACAGTTTTTCTATCAAACTAGTGAGTGTTAGTAGGATTACTGGCTGTTGCTCACTTCACTGAAAAGGGAGGGATGGGCTCAGAGTGTCTTGGAAGTGACCTGAACATTTTGCATGCACCCCGAAAGAAATCATCAGCTCCTGCAGCTGTGGCACTGAGCTGCCTGAGACCCAGACCCAACGGAACATCCTGCGAGTGTGCCTGGGTTGCAGCATGGATTGAGATCCCTCCTCTGCATAGTGTCTGCTGTAAGACAAGCACATTGATTGGGAAGAAGTGGGAATGTAGACACATGGGAAGGTCCTGATGATATGGGGATGCTGAAACCCTAAATTCTGACGAATCTCTTCTGCTGGTAGAAGCGGCCTTCCCACCCATCTAAGGATTATCTGCTTTGCTAGAAGGTACTATAAGGGCCTCCCCTGAGATAATTGCCTTGACAGATATTGCTGATCACCCTCAGGATGCACTGCCATTGCTCTTCTGGCTTCTAAATGTGCTACTAGACTTGGTCCCAGAAGATCCAAAATGATGAGGCATGGTGTGCTACACTCAAAAGAACTACATGATTTTTCCCATTTACACACAAATCTGGAGAAGACGTAGAGATGGACATCAAAGGTGTGGGTGACAGTGAAAGAAACATTAAGTTGGATCAGGCTGAATTTGCTAAAATGGTCCCACTAAGCTGAGATTCTGGACTAAGCACTGTGACCAGAAGGGTTTGCTTGGTTGGCCAAGATGGGGACTTAAAGGTGGCGTTCACTAGATCACATCTGAGATGTCAGCACTGCCTGGTTACTCCAGGAGGAGGATTAGGGATGAACATCAGTGAAGTGGCAAAGTGGACTTATATTAGAACTATTCAGCCCCCTGGCAGGGTCCAGAGGCATACTCTTTACCCTGACTATGAAGGGAGCATCACCATCTTTGAACAGCTGTTTGGTTGCTGCTTTGTGTAGGCTACAGGTTAGGGGGAGCTGCTGCCACTGAGCAGGGATCCGTCAACGCTGTGGGGATTACAACCCTGATAGGGAGACTGGGTGGCAGCACTTGATCAGCAAAGACAGTTCGGGTGGCTGCCACCATGCACGGCAGCACAGAGCAGCCAGCAGCCCCTTCCGACTGCTATGCTGCTGGCTGGGGGCCCTGCACCCAAAGCAGGGAGCAGATGGCAGTTTTCTCAGTGCTCACCTGCTCTGTGTGTGCTGGAGGGTCCAGGTCAAGGGAGCACAGATCCCACCTGGGTTATAACAGTAGCTATTCCCAGACTTGGAACCAGTTTACAGACTCACAGCCGCTTGAGTGACTGAGAGGTTGGGATCCCTTGAGGAAGGACCTCAGTATGCCACCAAAATTCATACTGTCACATCCTGCTCTCAGAGGGACCTTTGACATTCTACCAAGGTTGCTGTGCACTGAAGTAGAGGAGGAGACCAATGTTTCAGGGACATGGGCTCCCTAGGCACAAGAGGTCAGGTGATTGATTGGTGAAGATTTAGCCCAGGTCTGTCACACAATGGGCCCCCAGGCCCTTCCTGAGTCTCCTTATCCAGGCCTTTCCTGTGACTCCTTATGCAGGTCTGGGATGCATGATAGGAACAGACATATTCAGCCTCTGACAGAGCCTGGCAGTGGCCTTTTTTGGGAGGACAAGAATACTGTGTGCAGAGTACTGAGAAAGTGAAGGAGGGATGTCCCTCCTTCAACCCAAAAGGAGGCACAATGCTTAGCGGTCTCTGGGTTATAGAGTTAACATATTCCTTATTTAGGCATGTTACCTGGTGCTTTTACTGTGGGTTTAGAAGAAGAGAATGCTCTATAGCAGCCTGAGGCTGCATGCAGGCTACTCCACCCTTTGGGCTGTGCGATGGGGCAGATTCCCTGGGGCTGGAAGGTCAGTGATAGACAGGGGTGCTGTTTGGAGGCTTTGGCTGATCTACGTAGGGAATCACAACCCCAGCCCTTAGAATTTCAGAGCAGGGCTCTCTGTCGTCTGTGGATAACTCCTTTCTTTTGAGAAACAACTCTTGGTTGACTGAACATTGAACCACAGGCCACCACGTTACCATGTGCTCAAGCTGTCCACCATGAAGTGAGTGTCCTCTGACCCACCAGCTATCACCACATGGATGCAAGTACAGGAGACTGGCAAGCAGGCCCTATAGGCACAGGTTCGGTTGCACAGGGAAGTGGCCCCCACCCTGTTACACTGCCTTCTGTCTCCCAGCTTCACTGAGGGAGCATTTCCTACAGGGGAGTGCCCTATAGTCAGTTGACTGAGGAGGGGAAAAACTAGGGCCTGGCTCAGGGTGGTTTTGCACAATGTGCAGGTACCACCTGGAGGTAGTGCTGCAGCACCTTACTGGACAACCTGAAGGTCATGGTGAAGGGAAACCCTGCCAGTGGGTGTGCACCTGGGGATTGGTTTGTGTCAGGAAAGACAGTCTCCTTGCATGTGGTCTTTTGACCCACACTCAGTCTTGTAAGGATGGGCTGAACCAAGTGCTGGAGCACTTTCTCACCAAGAGAGAAAGTGTGGGTTCTTTATGGTCATTGAAGTTTCTCTTCCGTTGTCCATTGACCTTGTTAGGTAGGATGGGTAACAAACTAAGGCAGGGAGGAGAAGGGAGACATGTCTCACCAATTAAATCAGCAATCCTGAGCCTGGTCTGAGAAGATTGCTGGGTGTTCTAAACATCACCAGCAAAGATTGTGCAGGAGGAGGGGAGTCTACGTAGGGAAATGAAGCCTCTGTAGCAGTACCACTAATTAAGACAGCCTTCACTAACTGACAAAGAAAGCCTTTGTAGCTGTACATTATTTCCAAGATTTAGAAGGGGAAGAAGGAAGAACCTAAAAGCTGACTAATATACATAACCTCTGAACCTCAGTAAGTTGGCACACTCAGACTAGCTAAGTGCCCACTTGTAGCTCAGATCAAATGTATGGAACAAACTAACAGCTTTATTTCCTTCATACATGGAACATTCAGACTAGCTGGGTGCCTGCTTGCAGCTTTGTGCCTGTGTGTGTTTCATAAATAAACTTGCTATCTCATTTCCACTATATTTACATTTTGTCTCTTGCTTGAATTATTCCCTTGTGAGCAAGACAAGAGCCAAAGAACAAGCTCAGGGGGGCCCCTGGTTAGGGTCTCTCCCTGGTAACTAACAAAGATGTTCCTAAATGGCTGGCTCCCATAAAGGGAAAAAGAAACAGGCCCTATTTCTTTCAGTTCCTTTCTGTTTGGGAAGTCACTTTAGCTCCTGGTGGTTAAACAGAGGCCACCTGGCCTCTTGTCTTTAAAAGCAGCAGTCAGCCATAAGAACCCACAACACCTATTTTTGGAGGAAAGGTCTTTATTGTCTATCCTGGTCTCAAGCCGGCAGCAATGAGAACACCTGCTTCTGTCCCCACAGCTGCTGGCTGCAAGTGTGAGGGATGGGGGCCAGAGCAGCTGCTGCTTAAAAGGGGAAACTGATAGAAATCAACTGGCCTCTCTAGTCGCACTCTCCCCTTGTTGCTGCAAGTATTGTCCTAGACCCAGGATTCCAAAATAGTGTAGTTCAGTCATTTTGCCAGAAGGGCCAAGTTCTGCAGCTTCCTATCCCAATGTCTTCCCTGGGTCACTACCTAGATGACTTTACGAATGGACTCTGCCCCTTAGGTCCTATTTTGTTCTCAGGCAGGTTTCATAGATTCTTGCTGCTTTTCTTAGTAGTTTTCAAGGTGATGAATTTATTTAGGTCCTATTTTGTTCTCAGGCAGGTTTCATAGATTCTTGCTGCTTTTCTTAGTAGTTTTCAAGGTGATGAATTTATTTAGGTCCTATTTTGTTCTCAGGCAGGTTTCATAGATTCTTGCTGCTTTTCTTAGTAGTTTTCAAGGTGATGAATTTATTTTGTCATCCTCAAAAGATGTTTGAGAAAGGAAAAAATAAATAGCCATGGCTGGTGTGGCTCAGTGGATTGAGCACCAGCCTGTGAACCAGAGAATCACCAGTTCAGTTCCCAGTCAGAGCACATACCTGGGTTGCGGGCCAGGTCCCCAGTTGGAGGTGTGCAAGAGGTAGCCACTTATTTAAAGAATTACTCTTTTAAGTAATATGAACTGCAATATTATCAAACACATGTAAAAATACATTTACACACATACATATTTTTACACATATTTAAAGTACATACTGGATTTTGAAAAGTTAATACAAAAAATTTAAAATATGCCAGTAGCTTATATAATTATTACCTGTTAAATGATAGTATTTTAGATATATTGTAGCAAATTAAGCAGTTTTTTATCTAAGAAAACTGAACCTGCAGTAATGCAGATGCAAGTAATATACAAAATTATACCTTATTTAGTAAAATTATTTATAACAAGATCATTTTAAAGCATTCATAAGTTAAAGTTGGTGTTTATCTATTCAGCGATCCTATGTCTTTTGATTGATGCATTTAATCCATTTACCTTTGTACCTGTGTTCCTGTCTGTCTCTCTGTTTCTTCATCTTAAAGCAGACTCTTTAGTATCTCTTGCACTGCTGGTTTGGTGGAGATGTATTCTTTCAGCCTTCTTTTGTCTGGGAAACTCCTTATCTCACCTTCCTTTTTGAATGAGAACCTTGCTGGGTACAGTATTTTTAGTTGCAGCCCTTTGTTTTTCATTGCTTAAAATCGTTTTTTGCCATTCCCTTCTGGCTTATTGTGTTTCTGTTGAGAAATCAGCTGATAACCTTATGGGAGCCCCTTTGTATGTTATTAGCGGTTTCTCTCTTGCTGCTTTTAGGATTCTCCCCTTGTCTTTGAGATTTGCCATTTTAATTATGATGTGTCTTGGAGTGGGCCTGTTTGGGTTCATCTTTATTGGGACCCTCTGTGCTTCCTGAAATTGCATGACTTTTTCTCTCCTCAGGTTATGGAGGTTTTCTGCCATTACTTTTTCAAAGAGGTTTTCTGTCTCTTGCTCCTTCTCTTCTCCTTCTGGTATCCCTATGATACGGATGTTACTACGTTTCATGTTGTCCTTCAGCTCTCTTAAAACCTCTTCATTCTTTTTCAGTCTTTTTTCATTTTGTTGCACCACCTGGGAATTTTTTTCTACATTGACCTCCAGTTCACTGATCCAGTCCCCTGCTTTCTGTAGCCTGCTTTTGATTCCTTCTACTGTGTTCTTCAATTCAGAAATTGTATTCTTCATTTCTTCCTGGCTCTTATTGATGGTTTCTATGTCCTTTTTAACACTGGTGTATTTCTCAGAAAGCTCCTTGTAGCTTCCCTGGAGTTCTTTGTAGTTCCCTGGAGTTGTTTATAATTTTCTTAGAACTTGCTGAGCTCGTTGAGCTTTTCTGTCATCATTACTTTGAATTCCATGTCTTGATAGTGTGCTTGCCTCTATTTCATTTTGCACTCTTCCTAGGGATTCCTCCTTTCCTTTCACTGAGGGTTTATTTCTTTGTCTCCCCATTTTAGGGGACTCTTGTTTGTTTCTGCTTCTTGGATTGGTCTGCTTTGACTTACTGTCTTAGTGGTGTGACCTTCTGTGGTTTAGAGGTGCACATTTTTTACTTCCTGGCTCCTCGCTTGGTGACGTCAGCTCAGGTCCCAGTCTGAGCCCTAGCCAGCTAGTTGGAGACTACCAGAGATCCACTGTCTTTGTGTCCTTTAGTTGTTAATCCAATCAGTCTGATCAGTGGTGTTTTAGGCACCTTTGGGTGGGACATGTGAATTCAGTTGTTAATCAAATCAACCTATGACCTAAGGTCGAGTTTAGGCACTGCTGGGTGGGGCAGATTAATTCCTCTTGGTGGGGCTGTGGCTTCCCCTCAGGCTCCCACCCTTTGGAGAAGAGTGGTCTGCTGGCCATATGGGGGATGGGTCAGCACTGGACACATGGGCTGCTCCCTCAACTCTCCCCCTAAAGCCACTGACCCAAACTTCCCCCAAGTATTTCTAGTCCACTCCGCCCTTTCTCTGCTGAAGCCCAGGGTAGGTGGGTGCCTCTATTTTCTTGAATTCGGTCTCTGACAAGCCAGCTAAACCTGGTAGCTTTTTGCTTTTCATAGCTGGGTGCTGTTTACTCTCAGCTGGAAGCCCAATTGGGGTTTAGATTCCACCCTTCTCAGGTGGAACCCTCGGCTGCTAAGATGTGTCTCCTTCCCTTCACCTGCCACCCGTGGGAGCCCAGCCAGCCTCTCGCATCTCTGCACTTCCTACCAGTCACGTTGTGATGAATCGGCCTCTTCTGTTCTATCCCTGGTAATAAGACTTTTCTTCAGTTGGTGTTCTGTTGGTTATTCTGGATGATTTCTCCCCAATTAAATTGTAATTCCAATTTGGTGTTGGGAGGATATTGGTGTAGCTCCACTTACTCCTCCACAGTCTTGGTTCCTTTGCTGGTAGCCACATATTGATGCTTCTCTCCCTCACTTCCCTTCTCTCTAGAAAAAAATAAACAAATGGAACTACATCAAACAAAAAAATTTATATAGCACAGGAAAACATTAACAAACTGAAAAGACAACTCCCTGTATGAGAGAACAGACTTGCTGATACATCTGGTAAGGGTTTAATATCTAAAGCTTATATATAAAGAACTTATAAAACTCAACATCAAAAAACAGAACAAACAAAACAAAACACAGAAACAATCCAATTAAAAAATGGGCAAAGGACCTGAACAGACACTTCTCCAAAGAGGACATACAGAGGGCCTATAGACATAAAGAAAGATGTTCAGTGTCACTAATCATCAGAGAAATGCAAATTAAAACCATAATGAAATATTACCTCACACCTGTCAGGATGGCTATCACAAATAAATCCACAGACAAGTGCTGGTGAGGATGTGGAGAAAGGGGAATGCTTTTGCACTGTTGGTAGAAATACAGATTGGTGCAGCCACTGTGGAAAGCAGCATGGAGATACCTCAAAAAATTAAAAATAGAACTACTTTATGATCCAGCCATACCACTGCTGGGACTTATCTGAAGAAATCCAAGATACAAATTCGAAAGAATATATGCACCCCTATGTTCATTGCAGCATCATTTATAATAGCCAAGATTTGGAAGCAGCTCAAGTGCCCATCAGTAAATGAGTAGGAACAAAACTGGTACATTTTTTTACAATGGAATACTACTCGGCCATAAAAAAGAAGGAATGTTACCCTTTGTGACAGTATGGATGAACCTGGAGAACATTATGCTAAGTGAAATAAACCAGTCAGAGAAAGACAAATACCATGTGATCTCACTCATATGTAGAATCTAATTAACAAACTGAACTAACAAGCCAAATAGTGACAGACTCATAGATAAGAGAGCAGGATGACAGCCATCAGGGCTGTGCTAGGTAGAGAGAAATAGAAGGATTGAGCAGAAAAGAAAACCCATGGACACAGAAAACTGGTGATTGCCAGGGAGAAGAGGGGAGAAGGAAGGTGAAGGAGGATATGGGGAGCTAAATGGTGATGGATGGAGACTTAAGATAGGATGATGAACACATAATACAATGTACAGAAGATGTGTTGAGGAACTGTGCACCTGAAATCTATATTTTGTTAACCAAAGCACCCCAATAAATTCAATAAAAAGGACAAAGATGTTTAGTTATAATTTTTAAGATATTTGTGAATTTATGGATTTCTACATATATGATGGGTTTCAATGCACTGTAATGACTGTTCTTTTGAACCTTAAACTTGCCTACCTTTAAACTTGTGGTATTTTTAACCTACTAATTCAGTGAGGAGCAATGTCTAGGATTTGAACCTCACTTTCTATAATTTGTGTTCCTGGACAGCTCATAAACATAACAATGTAAGGGGGATGTTCTTCACAGATTCCAGGCAAAGCCCAAATTACTGAATGGAGGGAAAGGCTAGAGTCCCTAGCACAAGTCTCATCAGTGAGGTCAGCCTTCACAGGGTTGACAGCCACCTCTTGGGAGGGAGGAAGATCTGCAATGAACTCTTTACTACTTTCTCACACTCCATGGTAAAATAAGGACCACAGAGTGATTTTTTATTAAAGTTTTTTTATATATATATTAAAATTCTGGGGTTATATACTTTCTATTTTTTAATGCTGGATGGAACAAGTGTTTCAAGGTCTAGGTGGTTCTTACCAAATGTTAGTCTTGCTAAAAGTTAAAATGTAGCACAGTATTTTGCAGACATAGTTCCAAACAGGATGAACTTGACAAGAATACAACTGGCTACATGTAGCCAACTGCAACAAATCAACATCTACATATAACCAACTAAATAATGTACGTGACCAATGGCTAAGCCTCCCTTGGGGGAGATAGAGCTATATATATGAATTCCCTGCCTCCTTTACTTGCTGCAAGTAAATAAATTTAGGTTGCTACAGCTAAGTCTAGTTCTTGAACAGTAACATCTCTCTTTTAAAAAATTAAGACAAGTTGGTAACCCATGTGACCACAGGAGTTTGCTGGAATCTCCGTGCTGAAGTGATGGCTGTGTTTTCGTTGGAGTCTTTGAAAGTAGTCTGTATCCCAAAACATGGAGGGTTTGGCTGCCTGCTGCAGTGAAAGCCAAAATCATGAGACAGGTGCTAATGCAAAAGGAAAGAGGTTTATTCAGGAGCTGTGACCGGGGGGAATAGTGGACCCCTGTCTGAAAGACCACCCCTTTTCTGTTCAAGCCTAGGGGTCTCATAGAGATAAGAAAGAGAGGGCTTTCTATCCAGTTATCTTGCTAGCTTTTGGTGCCCCCAGACCTCATCCATTCATCTCTGTAGCCTTTAGCGTGCTCAGTGTAAGAACATACCCCTGTGCCATCTTGACCAATGGGAGAGACTCCCGGGTGTACCTGGACTGTCTATAGTAACAGTATTATCTCCATCTTTGAACACTGGAAAATACCTGTATTTCACTGGCATTCCTGAATAATAATTTGGCTCCTCATATTTGGGCCAAATATTAGCTCAGCAATTTGGAGCTGTTTTTTCCTCCTCTTTTATGCTTGCATTATGGCTAATGAGAAGTAGTTTTCTTTGTGGCTAGTATTCTTTTCTCCCTATCCTAGGTATTGTGATATGTCTGTGTAGACTTTTTAGAACAGTTTTCAAATGTATATACTACAAAATTCACTTATGTGACAAATTCGGTGATTCTTTAAAGTAAATTTAGTTTTACAAACATCATTACACTCCAATTTTAGGATAATGTCATGATCCCAAAAGTTGCCTCAAGTTCATCTGCAGTGACTGTTCTGGCCCTAGCACCATCCATCTACTCTCTCTCAGCCCTAGTCACCACCAAGCTGCTCTCTTTGTATAGATTTATCCTTTCTGGAGAGTTAATATACACCACACTTCCTTCACCTAGCATCTTGTTTTTGAGGTTTGTCCCTGCTGCAGGGTATATAGAAACTACTTTGTCACTTTTTACTTTTGAATAATAATTGTATCACAGTTTATTTATCCACTGACCAAGTCTGCTAGACTTTGGGCCCTTTCTGCTTTGCAGCTGTTAGGATCAGTGTTGGTAAGGATAAGAAATAGTATTTACACGGACATACATTTTCATTTCTCTGGGATGGATCTTATTGGGTCTCTCTTCAACAGTTTGAGAAATTGACAAACTTTTTTCTAAGTGGCAGCACCATTTTATGTCCCTGCCAGGAGTGCATAAGGGCTCTAATTTTTCCACATTTTCACCAACAGTTGTTATGCCTATCCTTTTTATTATCCTCGTGGGTGTGAAGTTGCATCCTCATTGTGGTACTGTTCACATGTCTGATGATAGTATCTTTTCATGTATTTTTTGTCCATGTGTATATTTTACTTTCAAATTCTTTTACCATATTTTTTTGTATCCAGTAATTTTGGTTTATTATGGAAAGAAACACTTTCAGTTATTGGAGGCCAAAGCTTAACAAATCCTAAGAATATTCTTTAAGTAGCTTTGAAGTTGTGCCTGTTTATTCCAAGTCTCACATATTGTTAATTTTTTTCTTTTTTATTAAATCTTTTTTATTTTAAGATTTTATTTTCATTATTTTCAGAGAGAAGCTCCAGGAAGAAGGAAGAAAGGGAGAGAAGCAACAATGTATGGTTGCCTTTCACTTGCTTCTAGATAAGGAACTGGCTGGAGACCTGGCTGGAGACCTGGCTTGCAACCTGGTTATGTGCCCTGACCTTTGGGTTTGCAGGCTGGTGCCTATCCACTGAGCCACCAGCCAGGGCTAAATCTCTCTCTCTCTTTTTTTTTTTTTTAATTGTTATTCTATTACAGTTGTCCCAATCTCCTCTGTCCCCTACCCTCCTCCATCCATCCCACACACCCGCACAGTCGGGTGCCTGTGGTTCTATTTTGTTTGTTTGTTTTTGTTCATTAGATCCCTCATGGGTACAGTCATTTGGTATTTATCTTTCACATACTGGCCTATTTCACTTAGCATAATACTCTCCATTTCCATCCATGCTGTTGCAAAGAGTAGGAGTTCCTTCTTTCTTTCTGCTGCATAGTATTCCATTGTGTAAATATACCAGTTTTTTTTTATCTACTCATTTACTGATAGGCACTTAGGCTGTTTCCAGCAGTTAGCTATTGTAAAAAGCACTGCTATGAATTTTGGAGTGCATAGGTTCTTTTGAATTAGTGATTTGGGATTCTTACAGTATATTCCCAGCAGCAGATTTGCTGGGACAAAAGGCAGTTCCACTTTGGGATTTTTAAGGAAATTTTATACTGGTTTCCACAGTCACTACACCAGTCTGCATTCCCACCAACAGGGCACTACAATTCCCTTTTTTCCACATCTTTGTCCAGCACTTGTTGTTTGTTGATTTGTTAATGATGGCCATTCTGACAAGTGTGAGGCGATATCTCATTGTGGTTTTAATTTACATCTCTCTGATCGTTAGTGATAATGAGCATCTTTTCATATGTCTGTGGGCCCCCTGTATGTCCTTCTTGGAGAAGTGTCTGCCTTCCTGGAGAAGTGTCTGTTCAGATCCTTTGCCCATTTTTAAATTGGATTGTTTTATCTTCCTGGTGTTGAGTTGTATGAGTTCTTTACATATTTTGGAGATCAAACTCTTTATGTCTGATGTGTCATTGGCAAATCTGTTCTCCCATACAGTTGGTTGGTTCCATTTTCATTTTGATGATGATTTCTTAAGCTCTGCAGAAGTTTTTTAGTTTGATATAGTCTTGTTTATTTTTTCTTTTATTTCCCTTACCCTAGAAGAAGATTAGCAAAAATATTGCTATGTGGGATACCTGAAAGCTTTCTGCTTATGTTTTCCTCTAGGACTTTTATGGTGTAATGACTTACATTTAAGTCTTTTATCTATCTTGAGTTTACAAGGTCTGTCCCAACAGTATTGGCCACGCAAACTGGTTTAATTATATAGACATTGGCTTGATACTTTGGGGACAGACCTCATATTCTTGTGTATGATGTAAATTGGTGGTTTAGTTTCATTTTTCTGCATGTACCATTCCAGTTCTCCTAACCCTATTTGTTGAAGAGGCTATTTTTACTTCATTTTATGTTCCTGCCCCCTTTGTCAAATATTAACAGACTATAGAAGCATTATATATTCTCTATTCTATTCCATTGATCTATGTGCCTATTTTTATGCCATTACCTTACTGTTTTCATTACATTAGCCTTTTAGTATAGTTTGATATTGGATGTTGTGAGTTCTCCTAACTTTGTTCTTCTTTCTCAAAATTGCTGAGGCTATTTGGGGTTGTTTATAGTTCCATATACATTTTTGAAGTATTTGTTCTAGATTTGTGAAATTATGTTATTGGTATTTTAATAGGGATTACATTGAATCTGTAGATTGCTTTGGGTAGTATGAACATTTTAATGACGTTAATTCTTCCCATCCGTATATATATCTTTCCATTTATTTGTATCTTCCTTAATTTCTTTCTTCAGTGTTCCGTAGTTTTCCAAGTTCAGGTCTTTTACCTCCTTGGTTAAATTTATTCCTAGGTACTGTATTTTTTTGTTGCTGTAGTAAATGAATTTTTTTCTCTTAGTTTTTCCTTCTGATATTTAATTGTTGGTGTACAGGAATGCCATCAGTTTCTGAATATTGACTTTGTGTCCTGCTATTTTGCCATATTCACTTATTAGGTTGAATTTTGTGTGTGTGTGTGTGTGTGTGTGTGGAAACTAGGATTTACTTTGCACACTCTCATGGTGTCTGTTTTACTTCCTCCTTTCTGATTGGGATGTTTTTATTACTTTGTTTTGTCTGATTGCTGTTGCTAGAACTTCCAGTATTATATTGAATAAGAGTGGTGAAAGCATATACTCTTGTTTCATTCCTGATCTTAAGGGGAAAGCTTTTAGTTTTTGCCTGTTGAGTATGATGTTGGCTGTAGATTTCTCATATATGGCCTTTTAATATGTGGAGGCATGCTCCTTCTAGTGTTTTTATAAATATGTGCTGGGTTTTATCAGATGCTTTTTCAGCAACTATTGATATGATAACATGATTTTTGTCTTTCATTTTGTTTGTGTGGTATATCATATTTATTGATTCATGAATATTGTGTCATCTTTGCATCCCTGGGCTGAATCCTACTTGTTCATGGTATATGACCTTTTCAATGGATTTCTGAATTTGGATTGCCATTATTTTGTTGAGGATTTTAGCATCGGTTGTATTCATCAGAAAAATTGGCCTGTGGTTTTCTTTGTTGTGTCTTTACCTGATTTTGGAATTAGGATGGTACTGGCCTCATAAAAAGAGTTTGGGAGTCTTTCCTCTTCTTGAATTTTTTGAAATAGGTTGAGAAGGGTAGGAGTTAGTTCTTCCTTAAGTGTTTGGTAAAATTCACCTGTGAAGCCATTTGGTCTAGGACTTTTGTGTGGGGGGAGTTTTTTGATTATTACTGCTTCAGTTTCCTTAATTGTTATCAGCCTAGTCAGGCTTCCTGCTTCATTCAGTTTTTGGAGATTATATGTTTCTAGAAATGTGTCCATTTCACCCATGTTGTAATTTCTTTTTCTTTCTTTCTTTCTTTCTTTTTTTTTAAATTCCATGTTGTAACTTCTTGGCATATAGCTGTTCATAATAATTACTTAGAATCCTTTGCGTTTCTGTGGTGTTGGTTGTAATTTATCTTCTGTCCTTTCTGATTTTATTTATTTGGATCCTCTCTCATTTTGTTGACAAGTCTTATTAAAGGTTTTTCAATTTTGTTTATCTTTTCAAAGATTTATTGATTCTTTTAATTGTTTTCTTTAGTCCCTATGCCTTTTAATTCTGCTCTGATCTTGATTAGTTTCTTCTTTCTATTCACTCTAGGGTTAGGTTGTTTATTTGAGATTTTTCTATCTTCTTTAGGTAGGTCTGTATTGCTAGGATCTTCCTCTCAGGACTGCCTTTGCAATGTGTCATGGGTTTTGGGTTGTTGTTCCTTTTCATTTGTTTTCAGATGCTTTTTTATTTCTTCCTTGATCTCAGTGTTAACCCATTCATTAGTTAATAACATGTTATTCAGTCTTGTGTAGTTGAATGTTTTTGAGTTTTTTCCTTGAGGTTGGCTTCTAGTTTTAAGCCATTGTGATCTGAAAAGATACTGGACATGATTTCAATTTTCTTCAATTCGATGAGTCTTGTTTTGTGTCCTATGATGTAGTCTATTTTTGAAAATGTTCCATGCTTTTGAAAAGAATGTATATTTTTCTTCTTTGGGGTGAAAGGTTTTGTATAAATCATTTAAGTCCATTTGATCTAATGTGTTGTTCAATGCCACAATATCCTTGCTGTCTCTTTGCTTGGAAGATCTATTCATTGTTAACAATGGAGTGTTAAAATCCCCTATAATAACTATGATGTTATCAATATTTTTCTTGAAGTCCTGCAAGATTTTCCTTATATATTTAGGTGCTCCTGCATTGTGTGTATATATTTACAAGGGTTATATCCTGCTGTTGGGCTATTCCTTTAAGTGGTATGTAGTGACTCTTCTTTGACCCTTTTTATTGCTTTAATTTTAGAGTCTGTTTTGTCTGATATAAGCATTGCTACCCTAGTTTTCTTTTCATGTCTGTTTGCTTGGAATATTTCTTCCATCCTTTCAACCTGTGTATATCTTTTGTTCTGAGGTGGATCTTTGTAGACAACATATATGCAGATCATGTTTTGTTTTTCATTCAGCTAGCCTGTGTCTTTTGACTGGAGAATTTAATCCATTTACATTTAATGCCATATTCATAGGCACTTATTCATCGCCATTTTTTCTGTGCCAGTGTTCCCCCAAGACACACTTTTTCTTTATCTTTTCTTGGTTTTTAAAAATTCTTTTTAGGTAGAGGCAAAGATGGGGAGCAGCTTAGACAAGAACCTAGTATAAAGGAACCAAGGACATGGACAACAGGTGGGATTGACTTTGGGGGGAATGGGTGGGTGGGTGGGGGGACAGAGGGGAGCAAAAAGGGGATGGATGTAATACAACAACAATAAAATTAAAAAAAAAATTTTTTTTAATTTGTTATTGTTGCGCTATTGCAGTTGTCCCAATTTATTTTCCCTTCGCTCCCCTCCACCCAGCACCCCCATCCCTCCAGCAATTCCACTCCTGTTAGTTCATGTTCATGGGTCATGCATGTAAGTTCTTTGGCTTTACCCTTTCCTGTGCTGTTCTTAACCCTGTCTATTCTCCCCTACCTACTATACTTCTTAATCCCTGCATCATTTCCCACCTTTTTTCCCTTCCCCCTCCCAGCAGACACCCCCTCCAAATGTTCCCCATACTATGATTCTGTTTCCTCTGGTTGTCTACTTAGTTTAAATTTATGTTTTATTTTTTATATTCTCTTATTGATAGTTGTGAGTTTGTTGTCATTTTAATGTTCATAATTTTAATCTTCTTTTTCCTAAATAAGTCCCTTTAACATTTCATATAATAATGGCTTGGTGATGATGTACTTCTTTAGTTTTACCTTGTCTGGGAAACACTTTATCTACTCTTCATTCTGAGCGACAGCTTTGCTGGATAAAGTAGCCTTGGTTGTAGGCACTTGGTTTTTTAAATCACTTTGAATACTTCTTGCTAGTCCCTTCTTGCCTGGAAAGTTTCTTTTGAGAAGTCAGCTGATAGTCTGACAGGAAACTTGAGGTAGGTAACTCTTTTTTTCTCTTGCTGCTTTTAAGATTCTCTCTTTATTTTTAATCTTTGGCATTTTAATTATGATGTGTCCTCTTTGGGTGTAGTTTGGGACGCTGTGCTTCCTGGACCTATATGATTATTTCCTTCACCAGATTAAGGAAGTTTTCCTTCATTTATTTATTTCTTTATGTTTTTACATAAGTGTTGAATTTCTTGCTCTCCCTTTTCTCCTTCTGGCACTCCTATGATTCAGATATTGGCATATTTAAAGTTGTCCCAGAGGTTCCTGAGCCTTTCCCCATTGTTTTCAGTTCTTGTTTCCTCATTCTGTACTGGTTGATTGTTTATTTCCTCCTTATGTTCCAAAGCATTGATTTGAATTTCAGTGTCCTTCCTTTTGCCATTGGTTTTGTGTTTTTTGTTTGTTTGTTTGTTTTCATTTCATTTAGCCTAGCCTTCACAACTTCCCTTCTGCTTTTGCTGTACTTAAGTATATTGTCGAGTCTGTGAACATCTTAATGATCAGCATTTTGAATTCTGCATCTGTTAAGTTGGCTATCTCCTTGTCTGTTAGGTTGGCTATCTCTTCATCACTCAGTTCTCCCACTGGAACCTTGATCCCCTCTTTTGGGCCGTATTTCTTTGTCTCCTCAGCTTGATAGATTTTGGTGTTTGCCTCTACATCTTAGACAGAGCTGTTACACCTGTTACATTGTAAGGGGTGGAGCCTTACAAATTTGTCAGTATAGGGTGACCCATTTCACCGTGTTAATGGTGCTATATGTGAGGGAGGGGTCTTAGAAGAAATAATGCTGCTTGCCCATTGAGACCAGCAATTTCTTCTTCCCTCCCACCCCCAGTGGTTTTTCACAGTCAGAAACAATATGGCTCTGTTTTCTAGCTCCACAACTGTCAGCTGTGTGTTCTGATCAGGGCTGGGGTCGCTTCCCCATTTCAAATGTGTAACTGTGATTTTTATCACTGCTTCAATCCCTTTGCTGCCGCTGCCGCTGCAATTGCCACTGCTGTTGGTTCTCTCCCCTTCCACCCCCCCAGCACTGGAACCATGCACTGTGCATTCTGGTCTGGGGCTGAGATTGCTTCCCAAGTTGAAATGTATGACTTCACTTTTCCCTGAAGCCTCAGTTCCTGCACTGCCGCTGTTATTCCCTGTCCTGGCTTTGCCCAACACC
>PVIW01006757.1:0-21548 GCA_004026585.1 Noctilio leporinus | reverse complement strand
AAAATGTACTCTATTAGCCTTCTTTTGTCTGGGAAGCCCTTTTTTTTCATCTTCTATGTTGAATGAGATTCTTTCTGGGTAGAGTAGTCTAGTTGTAGGTCCTTTCTTTTCTTTTTAATTTTTTTCTTTTTTTTTTTAATTTTATTGTTGTTGTGTTACATCCATCCCCTTTTTGCTCCCCTCTGTCCCCCTCCCCACCCACCCATTCCCCGCAAAGTCAGTCCCACCTGTTGTCCATGTCCATGGTTCCTTTATACTAGGTTCTTGTCTAAGCTGCTCCCCTTTCTTGCCTCTGTCTCCCCCCTCCCCCCAACCCCTTTCCCCTTGACCACTGAAGGCCTATTCATTGTATTCATTTATTTGGTTCTTTTCATTACCTGGAATATTTTGTGCCATTCACTTCTGGCTTGTACTGGTTCTGTTGAGAAATCAGCTGATATTCTTATTGGAGCTCTCTTATATGTTACTAGCTGTTTCTCTCTTGCTGCCTTTAAAATACTCTCTATGTCTTTAAAATTTGCCATTCTAATTTTGATATGTCTTGGAATAGGCCTGTTTGGGTTCATTTTGAACGGTACCTTCTGTACTTTCTGAACTTGCGTGACTTATTCTCTCATCAAGTTAGGGAAGTTTTCTGTTATTTTTTTCAAACAGGTTTTCTGTCTTTTGCTCTTTTCTTCTCCTTCTCATATTCCTATAATGCAAATGTTACATTTCATGTTGTCTTTTTGAGTCTTTTTTTTTGTTTTGTTACTCTATTTCTCTCTACATTGTGTTCCAGCTCCCTGTTTGGTCTGCTTCATCTGGCCTGCTTTTAATTCCTTCTAGTATATTTTTCATTTCAGATATCATATTCTTCATTTCCTTTGTGCTCTTATTGATAGTGTCTTTTACTTTTTTAATGTTGCTGTAGTTCCAACTAAGTTTCTTGTAGTTCTCACTGAGTTCCTTGAGCATTGTTACAGCCATTATTTTGAGTTGTATGTCTGATAGATTCCCTACCTCAATTTCATTTAGCTCTTTTTCTAGGAATTCCTCCTTTCCTTTTGATTGGAGTTTCTTTCTTTGTTTCCCCATTTTAGGTGATTCTTTTTGTTTGTTTATACATCTCATATTGCTCTGCTTTGACTGCCTCTCTTTGTGGGTGGTCTTCTGTGGTAGAAGTTCTGCGGGTCCCTCCTAGTGTGCATTCTCTTTGATCTCTTTGATCTCTCTGTCTCTGATCTCTCTAGGGTTGCTCTTTGTTCAGTTTGTGTGTGTTCTCTTGTTGTACTTGGGCTCTGATTATTGGTGGCTTATTTGCTGGTAGGTTTTCCCCTCAAGCTGGCTGATGGGGAGTCACATTTCCCACCATATCTTGTACGATGTTTATATGTGCTGGTTAACAAAGCAATACTACTCAGAAACCTAAACTCACACCAGCAAAAATACCCCCTACACACACATCATCACATCTGCAATATCAATAGCAATTGAATAAAGATTTCAAAAGGTGGAGAGTAAGAATATTGTAAGTAGGAAAAAGGGAATGTGAGATGACTCAATGAGAGAAACATGATTTTGAGTGGGAAGAGGGAGGAGAAATAATAAGAGTGATTAATAAAAATAAGGAAAAGAAAGGGAGAAAATAAAATTTAAAACATGCCCTGGCTGGTGGCCCAGTGAATAGGTGCTGGCCTGTAAACCCAAAGGTCGCTGGTTCGATTCCCAGCCAGGGTACATAACCAGGTTGCAGACCACATCTCCAGCCAGGTCCCATAGCTGGAGGCAGGTGAAAGACAACCACACATTGCTGTCTCTCTCCTTCCCTGCCTCTCTCCCTTCCCCTCTCTCTAAAAATAATAAATACAATCTTTTTAAAAAATTAAAATTAAGTAAAACAGGAAAGGGTGATGGCAAAATGGAGTAAGAAAAGGGAGGAGCATGCTATGAGGCTTGAAATAAAATTAAAAAGGTAGTGAACCAAAGGGAATAAAATTGCAGGAAAATCTACAAGTGGGTCATAACAATGACAGTTGATCAAAGATTAATTAAGGTGGAAAGGGAATAAGAATATTATACAAAAGAGAATATGTGATGCCTACAGTAAAGAAAAATGATTTTGAGAGGCTAGAAAGAGAAAAAATAATAAGAGTAAAGAATAGAATCCAGGCTAAGAAAGGGGAAAAGAAGTCCTAACTTAAACAATGGTAGAAGGAAGGCAAAATGGAATAAGGCAGGAGGAGGGTAAACTATGAGATTTGAAATAAAAATAAATAAATGGTTAACCAATAGGAATGCCATTGAAGAATAGCCATAACTAATATCCACGCCAAACAGGCCAGAATTTATAAAGGAAATGGGGGAAAATGGGAAAAAGAATATGAACTGACTAAAGGAAGGAAGAATGCTTTTGAGAGGATAGAGAGGAGAAATAGTAAGAGTAAGGAATAGGAACAAGGCATAGTGTGGGGGAAAGTAAACTTTACAATGAAAATAAGAAAGGGCAGAAAGAAGGGAAATAGAGTAAGAAATTTTCCATGCAATGTGAGATTTGAAATAACAGTAAAATAAAAAATTAAGTTAAAAAATAATACAAAGTAAAATAAAATCCAAATTAAAAGAATTTTTTTAAAAAGACAAAGTAGTGAATTAGTTGGAATACAATTGAAACAAAAGAAGACATGTTGAAAGGCTATGTGAAAGAAAGTGAAAAATCCTCAAATTCTGAAAAAGAATGAGATGAAATTTGTCTCAGCTGTTTGGTGTTCGCCTTCTGCCTTCTGTCTCTGGATCCACCTCTAGTGTTTTATCAACTCAGGGTCACTGGGTGGGGTAGTCCAACCTCTAGAAGCATCTCCTGCATCACCTTCTCACCTTCACCTGCCTCCAGAGGGAGCTTCTGTTGCAATTGGGAGGTTGGAGCAGCTAGGTCTCCCATTGGAGGCACTGCTCAGTCTTCTGAGGAAATTGTGGGTGTGTGTCCCTTACCCCAGCACCACCTGTTTGGTCTATCCCAGCCTATTTCCAATAGTGTATAGTTTCTGATTAACTAGCTGTCTGTTTCAAAGGGGGTTGGACCTGTGTAAGATAGTCAGCTCTCTCCTGCTGGATGCTGATTTCCCCTTGCTACACCACTTTCTGATCTCCCTGCTTTGCTGGGCCCTAGAAACCAGTGTGTTTTGTTTTCCTAAGAGAAGTTCAACATGGGCCCTTTAGATGGTCCTCAATCTTTCTTTTGCAGAAATGCACCCTGCGGGGAGTTCATGAGCCTGATTTGCCTGTTGTGCAGAGCTTCTCCACTGGTGGTGCTTGTGGTCCTGTATGAGGTGGGGGCTGAATGAGACCTTCCCTTCCTGGTGGTTCGACCTCCACCAGTGAGGAAGACTCTGTCTGGCTTTAAATAATCTCAGGTGCTTACCTCCCACCCTTCCAGTTCCCAGCCTACTGTCCTTGCAGCAGACAAGAGTCCTGGACTTTTCCATTCTGCTTGGCCTCTACCTTGCTTGCTACACCTGGCTGGGGCCTAGAAATTCCCATATTTTGTACCTTTCTGATCAGTCTGTCCAGCTATACTGAGTGGAAGCAAACCGAACCCCCAGTTCTTTCCCCTTGCTGGCAGGCTAGCTGGGCGCAGGGTCCCTGCCCAGCATCCCTCAGTTTCCCTTTTAAAAAAAGCCTCTCTGGGCACTCCCACTGCAGCACTAAGTCACTGTCAGTCTTTCTTGCACATGCCACCTCTAAAAAGCCAGATCTTAGAGTCACAGATGGGTACTGCAGCCTGCCTCAACCAGGCCCAGGTGCAGATAGAGTCCCTTTGTCTCTCTGTCTCTCTCCCTGTTGGCATTTGCTGCTGTAGCTCTGGGTTTGCTGCTCACTGTGTGTGTGTGTGTGTGTGTGTGTGTGTGTGTGTGTGTGTAACCTGCATCTCTCCAACTTTATGTATCCAAGTTGCTCTTGGCCTGGGTCTGGCAGCTGCAGGGACCACACCCAGGATATTTCCCCTTCTACCTGAAAAATCTCCTACCCCCTATGAAGCATTGTCTGTACTCCTTGGCTTCCAAACTTGATAGCAGTTAAGATTCTGTTGAATGTTCAGTTTCTTTTTCAGTAGATCAGCCAAGTGTCCAAATTGAGTGCAAAAACAAGTAGACTCAGCTTTCACCTACTTGGCCATCTTCCTGTTAAAATTTTTGTAATGCTAGACTCTTTCAAGTTCAGCAGGTAGTAGGCACACTTTCATGTGTGATTCCATTGAGTTCTAATGGTTCACTATGCAGTTCACAACAGGATCCTTTTGGGTGTTGGAAGCAGTCAGTGGAAGGATTTCTGCATTAGTCCAAGCTGATCATACTGTGTATTCTCTGCTGAGCAAAGAGCTGCTCTCATCCACCTTCCCCATTTGTGTGCAGAAAGGGTCAGGTGGATGTTATGACTCTGGAGTTTAGGTTATCCTGAAAACTGTCTTAGAATTCTTCAGGCTGCTAGAGTTTCCTTGCAAGAATTGTCAGTCCTGCAGTCTCTTTTACCACTTAAATATCTATTTATTTATGTATTTATTGTTAGAGAGAGGAGAAGGGAGGGAGAAAGGGAGAGAAACATCAGCGTGTGGTTGCCTCTCGTGTGCCACCAACTGCAGACTTGGCCTGAAACTCAGACATGTGCCCTGACTGGGAATCATACTGGTAACCCTTTGGTTGGCAGGCAGGTGCTCAATCCACTGAGCCACACCAGCCAGGGATCTTTTACCATTTTTAATGTGGTTATTTGACTTTTTATTATGGAGTTGTAAGAGTTATTTTGTATTCTGGATTCAATTCTCTTTATCAGATACATGATTTTCTTGAAAATATTATTCTTTTATTAAAAATAGTATTAATAATGTCAAGATTTTCCCTTTCATATATATGTGTCTGACAATACATGGACAGCCTAAAGCCCCCTAGGATTATAGTTTAGGAAATTGTTTTTTTCACAGCTTTTAATTAATGAATCCTGCTCTACTTGATTGATGAGTAGATTTTTTGGTATATTTTATTGATTATGCTATTATAGTTGTCCCAACTTCTTTTTCCTTTGCTCCTCTCCACCCAATGCCTCCTGTAGTCCCACCCACCCCCCTTAGTTCATATCTATGGATTGTGCATATAAGTTCTGTGATTTCACCCTTCCATCTATTATTCTTACCTTCCCCTGTCTATCTTGTACCCACCAACTATGTTTCCTAATCCCTGCACCATTTCCTTGTTTGGCCCCCTTTCCCGTTCCAGCTGATGACCCTCCCAGTGATCCCCATACCTATGTTTCTGGTCCTATTCTGGTAATTCATTTGGTTTGTTTTTGTTTTCTTTTTTTTTTTTTTTTTTAGGTTCTATTGATAATTGTGAGTTTGTTTTTTTAGGTTCATAATTTGGTCCCCTTTTTCTTAAATAAGTCCATTTAATATTTCATATAATGAGGGTTTGGTGATGATAAATTCCTATACCCTATCTGGGAAGCATTTTGTCTGCCCTTCCATTCTAAATGATAGCTTTGCTGGATAGAGTATTCCTGGTTGCAGGTCCTTACTTTTCGTTATTTTGAATGTTTCTTGCTAGTTCCTTCTTTCCTACAAACTTTCTTCTGAGAAATAAGCTGATAGTCTTATAGGAGCCTCTCTTCTTTTGTTGGTAACTCTCTTCTTTACTCTTGGCTGCTTTTGAGATTCTCTCTTTATCTTTAATCTTTGGCATTTTCATTATGATGTGTCTTGGTTTGGTTCAATTTGGATCTGTACTTCCTGGACTTGTATGTTTATTTCCTTTGCCAAATTTGGGAAGTTTTCATTCATTATTTTTTCACACAAGTTTCAATTTTTTGCTCTTCCTCTTCTCCTTCTGGTACCCCTATGATTCAGATGTTAGTATGTTTAAAGTTGTCCCAGAGGTTCCTAAGCCTCTCCTCATTTTTTTTTCAATTCTTGTTTCCACTTTCTATTCTGGTTGACTGTTTATTCCTCCTTATGGTCCAGATCTTTGATTTGAACCCTGTCTTGCTTTCCTTCACCATTGATTTTATATGTATTTTCCTTTGTTTCACTTGGTCTTGCCTTCACTTCTTCCCCTCCACATTTGCCATACTCAAGTATTCTGTCAAGTCTGTGAGCATCTTTATTACTAGCATTTAAAATGTGTATCAGTCAGGCTGGCTATTTCTTTGTTGCTTAGTTTGGCCACTGGGACCTTGATTTGTTCCCATTTTTGAGTCCTATTTCTCTGTCTCTGCATCTTGGCAGTCTCCTGTGTGCCTGTTTCTTAGATAGAGCTGCCACACCTGTTATGTTGTAAGGGGCAAAGCATGGGTATTGTCAGTGCATGGGTATTATCAAGTTGTGGTGCTATATGTGGGGGAGTGGGGTTGGAGGGAACTAAGCAGCTCGCTCAGCACTTGCCTCTTTTCTATTTTTTTTAAAAAGATTTTATTATTTTTATAGAGAGGGGAAGGAAGGGAGGCAGAGAGGGAGAGAGAGATCAATGTATGGTTGCCTTTCACCTGCCTCCAGCTACAGAGCTAGCTGGAGACTTGGCTTGCAACCTGGTTATGTGCCCTGACTGGGATACAAACCAGTGACCTTTGGGTTTGCAGGCCAGCACCTTATCCACTGTGCCACCAGCCAGGGACTAGCACTCACCTCTTTTCCAGGTACTTGCCCCATTTCCCATACCAAAGGTTGGCTTCTGAATTCTGAATTTGATGTCTTTGACTCATATGTGTAACCTCAGGTCAGCACTACACTGTCTTCACATCTGTAGTTTTGTAGTCAAGCATTGTGAGTTCACTAACACTGCTCTTCCTTTTTAAGATTGTTTTTCTTATTCTAGGTCCTTTGGATTTCCATATGAATTTTGGATTAGCTAGCTAATTTCTGCACAAAAGCTGGAATTTTTATGGAAATTGGGTCGAATCTGTAGATAATTTGGGGGGAGTTTTGCCATCTTAATATAATTATTAATGTGACATAAAATGACTTAAATCTGCTGTCTTATTTTTGTGTCGTTTGTTCTTTATGTTCATTTCTGTTTTTTTCCTGCTTTCCTCTGGGTTACTTGAAGAATATTATTTGAAAATTACATTGTGATTTATCTTAGAGTATTGAATTCATCTCTTATATAGATTCTTCATTGTCCACCCTAGGTATTACATTATACACACGTTGCCACAGACATTCCCTTTATCTACTTTGAAAACCTAACCTCATGAAGGTTATCATTTTTATTCTAACCATCATCCATATTTTAACAAGCTCAAGAGAGGAAGGCAAGTCTCTTTCATTTCCCTACTTTTACTCTTTCCATTTTCCCACCCTCCCTCCTGATGTCCCATAATTCCTGCATTATAAGTTAGTTCCTTTCTGATTCATCATCTTCTTTGAACCATTGTTTTAGCACAGAGCTGCTAGCAACAAATTCTCTGTAGTTTCCCATCCTTTGAGGATAGTTTCACTGGATGTAGAATTTTGAATTGCTGGTCCTTTTCTTTTGGTACTTGATAATATTATACCACTTCCTTCTAGTTTCCAGGGCTTCTGGTGGAAAACTTCCTAGCATTTGAGTTTTTACTCTTACTGGTAGGGTGTCCCCTCTCTCCTGCTGTGTAATGTATCTTAACATTGATTTATTGGGTTTTATCCTGTTTGGGGTCAATTCAGTGATTAGAACTTAAGGATTTATGTATTTTTGTCAAATTTGGGGAATTGCGTTCATTATTTTTTCAAACATTTTTTTCAGCCTATATTCCTTTTCTTTTCCTCCTGGCATACTGATGAGATGGAAGTTTGATCTTTTGCTTTGTCCTTCATCCCCAAGGGTCTCAGCTCAGAGGTTGTTTGTCTTAAGTATGTTCTGTTTTCAAAATTGAGTAACTTAGTCTTTGATTTTTAATTGCATTAATTATTTTCTCTGTAATTTCATGTTGCATTTTTTCTCATGTTTTAAAATATGTTACTGTTTTTCTGCATGCTCAAATATCTATATGGTATTTTCTGTGTCTTCTATTCCTTTGCTGAGACTTTATGGTTTTGTTTGTTATGTCAAACATGTTCATAATTGTTGAAGCATTTTTATGATATCTGCTTTAAAATTGTCATGTAATTCCATCAATTTTGTCTTGGTATTGGCATGTGATACTCATCCTTTTTATTCAAGTTAAGATTTTTCTGTTTCTTGTTAGGGTAGGTGATTTCCATTGAATCCTGGATATTTTAGGTTTTGTGTTATGGGACTGTGTATCTCATTTTCTGTTTTAGCATAGCTTCAGTGACTGGGCCACTGGGAGTAGCAGCTGATAGAAGTGCAGGTTCCCCACTTGGACCTCATTTATACCTTGGGAAGGGAACAGATTTATGTGGCTGCTAGAGTGGAAATTTGGGCCTCCCCGTAGCCTCTGCTAATACTTCCTGAACTAGTAGAACAAGGGCTGTCTTGTTATCATCTCCTCTTGGCTACGGGGGACCTTGTGAGATTTCCCTAGTTATGCTGGGTTCTTCACATGGCCTTCCCTGACACTGTCCCAGTGAGAGGTGAAGATTCACTGTAGCTAGGCAAGGGTGTCTAAGTATCCCATGTGGCCTCTGAGACAGTCACAGCGGAGGCAGAGGACTCCTCAGAGCAGCTCGATGAGGTTGGATATCTAGGCCTCTCATGTGGCCTCTTCTGACATGGCCCCAGCTAGATGGAAAGGCCCCTCTCTAGAGCTAAGTGAGGGCAGACATCTGGGCTCCTTGCAAGGCCTTCTTTGATACCTTTCTAGTTAAAGGGGAGGACCCCTCAGTATAGCTATTTGAAGGTAGATGTTTAGTCTCCTCTCTTGGCCTTCATTCCACCACCCCAGTAAGCATGGGGGACCCCTCAGGCCAACTACGTGAAGATGGACATCTAGGCTGCTCATATGTCCTTCAGTGATACTGCCACAGTGAGGAGGAGGAGGACTCAGGGCTGCTGAGCGAGGAGTCGCATTGATGGGAGGACTTTTCAGTAGAGTTCAGTGAGAGTGACCACCTAGGCTTCTCACGAGGCTTTCTCTGACACTGCCCCAATTAGAGAGAGGACCCATCAGGGAAACCACATGATACTGGACCTCTGAGCTCCTCTCAGGGCCCTCTCCAAGACCACCCATGAGGGAAAGGACCACTCAGTTAGGTGAGTAGAACACATCTGGGCTCCATGCTTGGGGTTTCCTCATGAGGGTGGAAGTGGGATACACTTCTTTTTCTTGAATTTGGTTGGAGTACAGCAAATATTATCTAATGTTTTCTGTCTTGGCAATCTGCTTCTTTTCTGCTCCTCGGGGTAGAAAAAACAGTTCTTGCTATTTTTATCTGCACCCACGGCTGTGCAGGTTCTGGCTTCTCCAGCACCCAGCTCAGGATATGTTAAATAAGAGAACTGACTTCCTCAGTCCTCTGAGTCACCTAGCCAGTCTTACTTTGTCTTTCTACTTTTCCTAATCTTATTTTTTTTTAATAAGTTTTCCCTGATCTTATTTTTGTTCCATGTATAACACCCAGTGTTTGAAGCTATAGTTACTGGGGAAAACAGGGAGAAGTGCGACTGCCCTCTTATGCTCTAGCCACAAACCCTGCACTTAACCTTCATATCTTGGTCTTGTATTGGTTATCTGGCTGAATTTGTTTACTAGTCTTTGTGGATCTGAAGGATTTTCTCTATAGAATCACATCTGCTGTGAATAAAGACCATTTTACTATTTGCTTCTAATCTTGATGCCCCTTATTTCTTTTTCTTGGCTATTTAGCTGGGTAGAATTTGCTATTAATATACTCTTTTTTTTTTTTTTTTTAAGATTTTATTTCATTATATTTTTAGAAAGAGGGGAAGGGAGAGAGGCAGAGAGGGAGAGAGACATCAATGTATGGTTGCGTTTCACCTGCCTCCAGCCACAGACCTGACTGGAGACCTGGTTTGCAACCTGGTTATGTGCCCTGGCTGGGGAATCGAACCAGCAACCTTTGTGTTCGCAGGCCGGCACCTTATCTACTGTGCTACCAGCCAGGGTTTTGTTTTTTTTTAAAGATTTTATTTAATTATCTTTAGAAAGAGGAGAAGGGAGAGAGGCAGAGAGGGAGAGAGACATCAATGTATGGTTGTGTTTCACCTGCCTTCAGCCACAGACCTGACTGGAGACCTGGTTTGCAACATGGTTATGTGCCCTGGCTGGGGAATTGAACCTGCAACCTTTGTGTTCGCAGGCTGGCACCTTATCCACTGTGCTACCAGCCAGGGGTATTAATATACTCTTGACTAGAAATGGTGAGAGTAGACATCCTTCACTTACTTTAAGTCTTAGGGAAGAAACCATTTCACTAAGTTTGATGTTAGCTGTAAGTTTGGTTAGGTGCCTTTTATCACATTGAGGAAGTTCCCTTCTATTTGTCGTTTGCTTAGTGCTCTTAATAAAAATTAATGTTGAGTTTTGCCAAATGCGTTTTTATCATCTTTTAAGATGGTCATGTGGTTTTTGCCCTGACTCTCTTAATGTGGTGTAGTATATTCTTTGATCTTCAGATATTAAACCAACTTTTCATTCTTGAGATAAATCCCACTTGGCAATATAATGTGCAGTTCTTTTTGTGTTTGGTTTGCTAACCTTGTTTGGGATTCTGTGTCTGTGGTGATGCAGTGTATTGACCTGTAGTTTTCTTTCTTGTGATGTCCTCGTTTAGCTTTGGTTTTGTGTAATACTCACCCCTGTCTTGTTTTCTGGAAGCATTTGTGAAGGATTGATATGACTTTTTAAAATGTTTAATGGGATTTACTAGTGAAGCCATCTGGGCTTAGCTTTTCTTTCTGTGGAATATTTTTTAAAATATTTTATTTATTATTTTTCAGAGAGAGGCAGAGAGGGAGAGAAACATCAGTGTATGGTTGCCTTTCACCTGCCTCCAGCCATGGACCTAGCTGGAGACCTGGCTTGCAACCTAATTATGTGCCCTGGCTGGGGAATTGAACCTGTGACTGTTGGGTTCACAGGCCAGGAATATTTTTTTTGTAATTTAATTTTATTGTTGTATTACATCCATCCCCTTTTTACTCCCCTCTGTCCCCTTTGTGGAATATTTTAAATTACCAATTCATTCCTTTACTTCTTGAGTCAATTCGGTACTTTGTGTTATTCTAGAACATTTTTCATTTTGCTTAAGTTCTTTAATGTTTTGGCATGAAGTTGCTGGTGATTTTCTTTATAATCCTTTTAATTAATGTAAGGTCAGTATTAATGTTTTACTTTCATTCCTGATTTTAATTATTTATGTATTTTTTCTTGGTTAGTCTAACTTAAAATTTTGACAATTTTGTTGATGTTTTCAAATAACTTTTTGTTTCATTAATTTTTAAATTTTGAGTTTCTGCTTTATATTTCACTGATTTTTTCTCCCCATCTTTAGTTTGTTCATTATTATGAATAGGGCATCTTTAGTTTATTCTTCTATTCTTTTTTTTTTTTTTTTTTTTTTTTTTTTTTTTTTTTTTTTTTTTTTTTTTTTTTTTTTTTTTTTTTTTTTTTTTTTTTTTTTTTTTTTTTTTTTTTTTTTTTTTTTTTTTTTTTTTTTTTTTTTTTTTTTTTTTTTTTTAATATTTTATTATTTTTAGAGAGAGGGTAAGGGAGAGAGGCAGAGAGGGAGAGAGACATTGATGTATGGTTGCCTTTCACCTGCCTCCAGCTACGGATCTGGCTGAAGACCTGGCTTGCAACCTGGTTATGTGCCCTGGCTGGGAATATTTTCTTCTTTTCTTTTTTTTTAACATTTTATTTATTATTTTTAGAGAGAGGGGAAGGGAGAGAGACATCAATGTATGGCCACCTTTCACTTGCCTCCAGCTACGGACCTGGTGGGAGACCTGGTTATGTTCCCTGACTGGGAATTGAACCAGCGCCCTTTGGGTTCGCAGGCCAGTGCCTTATCCACTGTGCCACCAGCCAGGACTTCTTGTTTCTAAATGTGGAAGCTTATGTTACTGATTTGAGATCATTTATACTACAAACATTTTCTGGCTATAAGTTTTTCTCTAATTTTCTTTAACCGCATCCTATAAGTTTTGATATGCCATGTTTTTGTTTTTGTGTAGCTCAAACCATTTTCTTTTTCTTTTTTAAAAGATTTTATTTATTATTTTCAGAGAGAAGGGCAGGGAGGAAGGAAGAAAGGGAAAGAAGCATCAAAGTGTGGTTGCCTTTCACCTGCCTCCAGCTAAGGACCTAGCTGGAGACCTGGCTTGCAACCTGGTTATGTGCCTTGACTGGGGACCAGCAGCCTTTGGGTTCTCATTTCGGCACCAATCCACTGAGCCACACCAGCCAGGGCTCAGACCATTTTCTAATTGTCCATGGGATTCCTTCTTTATCCTATTGGTTTAATTTCCAAATTTGTGATTTTCTGATTTCGTTCTGCTAACCTCTATTTCATTCCATTATGGTAAAGGAACAAAGACACTTTGTATTATTTAAATATTTTAAAATTTATTGAGACTCAATTTACACCTTACAGGGGTTGTCAGATTGCCATCTGTGGGCTAAATTCATCCCTCCACTCCTGTTTTTACAAGTAGTTTTATTGGAACATAGCCATGCCCATTCATTTGAGTGTTTTGTTTTTTTTTCACTCTACAATGGCAGAGTTGGATATTTACCACAGGGATAATTAGCCCTCAGGGCCTAAAATATTTACCACATTATGCTTTAAGTTTGTTGACCCATGGTCTAGCATATCATCTATGCTGGAGAACATTTATTCTATCCTTATAAAGAACATGCATCTAGCCCTGGCTGGTAGCACAGTGGACAAGGCGCCGGTCTGCTAACCCAAAAGTCTCAGGTTCGATTCCCCAGCCAGGGCATATAACAAGGTTGCAAACCAGGTCTCCAGTCAGACCTGTTGCTGGAGGCAGGTGAAAAGCAACCATACATTGACGTCTCTCTCCCTCTTTGCCTCCCTTCCCCTCTTTCTAAAAATAATGAAATAAAAAAACCTTTAAAATAAAAAAAATTAAAAAAAAAAAAAAAAGAACATGCATCTTGCTGTTATAGGATGAAGTGTTAGTTAGATGATAGATGGAATTGCTTGAAAGAATTGTTCAAGTGTTCTGTATCTTTGATGGTTTTCTGCATGTTTTGGTTCATTATTGAAAATAGGGCATTGAAATCTCCAACTAATATTATTGAGTTGTCTATTTCTTCTTCAGTTCTGTCAATTTTCCACCATGAATTTGAGCACTGTGTTTTTTTGGTGTGTATATATCCTTAATTGTTGTTTCTTCGTAGCGAATTGACCATTTTACTATTATATAGTGACTCTCTTCATCTGTATTAATTTTTTAAAGATTTTATTATTTTTAGGGAGAGGGGAAGGGAGGGAAGCAGAGAGGGAGAGAGACATCAATGTATGGCTGCCTTTCACCTGCCTCCAGCTACAGACCTGGCTGGAGACCTGGCTTGCAACCTGGTTATGTGCCCTGGCTGGGAATTGAACCAGCGACCTTTGGATTTGCAGGCTGGCACCTTTCTATTGTGCCATCAGCCAGGGCCTGTATTAATTTTTTTAAAGATTTTATTTATTATTTTTAGAAAGAGGGGAAAGGAGGGAGGAATAAAGGGGAAGAAATGTCAGTGTATGGTTTCCTTTCACCTGCTTCCAGCTGGAGATCTGGCTGGAGACCTGGCTTGCAAACTTGGGCATGTGCCCTGCTAGGAATTGAACCAGTGACACTTGGGTTCACAGGCAGGTGTTCAATCCACTGAGCAACACCAGCCAGGATCTACTGAGCCACACCAGCCCGGTGTAGTAATTTTTTAAGCTGTATTCTTTGCAGTAGCAATAGAGCCTTTTTAGCTTTCTTATGATCACTCTTTATCTTTTAATCAAAAATGTGATTCTTCTAGTCTTGGCTGGGTAGCTCAGTTGGTTGGAACATCATCCCAAACACCAAAAGGTGATAGATTCGATCCTTGGTCAGGGTACATAACTAGGTTATGGATTCCATCCCCTGTTGGGGCATGTATGGAAGACAGTCAGTCTCTCTCTCTCTCTCGCTCACTCACTCACTCTCGCTCGCTCTCACTCGCACTCTTTTTTTTCTTTCCCTACCAGCCCTTTCTTCTTTCTCTAAAATTAATGGGTATATCCTCAGGTGAGGATTTTTTAAAATTTGATTATTCTAAACAGTATATAGTCTGATCTTATTTTTTAAATTCAGAGTGACAGTTTCTATCCTTTGATTACAATCCTTTATCCGTTTATGTTAATCTTATTGATACAGTCGCATTTACTTCTGTAACTTTGCTGTTTGTTTTCTATGTCTGTATCTTTTTTAATTTAATTTTATTGTTGTTTGTATCTTTTTTTGCCCTTCTGTTTTTCTTTTACCACCTTCTGTGTATGAATTAGATTTTTTCCTGTGTACCACTTAAATTCTTTCAGTAACATGTTAAAAATCTTTGTAATTGTTATAGTAGATATTACAATATACATCTTAACTTATGATCTATTTCAGAGTAGTACTAAGTTCATATATTACATTAGAGCCTTATTTTTCCCCAGTTGCATGTCATTATTGTCATTTATATTATATCTGTATGTATATATTTTAAACCCAGTAATACAGTGCTGTCATAATCTCTGTACAACCATATACCAATTAAAGAAGAAAAAAACATGGAGATAACTGTTTTATTCCAATCTACATACGTACTATTTTCAGTGCATATCACTTCTGCCTGTGGACTTGAGTTAACATCTGTTGTCATTTTATTGACCCTTTTTTGTGCTATCATTTATCATATATATTATATTTTGTATGTTATTAACCCTCCATTGTAATTTTTTCTTTTTTTTAATTTAATTTTATTGTTGTTATATTACATCCATCCCCTTTTTCCTCCCCTCTGTTCCCTATCCTCCAGTATAATTTAAAAGCAGTGTTTTATTCAGTTGTCTTTTAAATCAGTTAGGAAAAGTAAGCAAGAATATTTATATTGTCCAATTATCTACATGATTCCCTTTACAAGTGCACTTTGTTCCTTTGTAGGGATTTGTGTTTCCTTTTGGGGGCACTATTTCATTTTAGCCCAAGAAGTTTTATTTATTTATTTATTTCTCCCCCTCAGGAGTCAGACCAGCTGCTGGTGAATTCCCTCAGTATTTGTTTGGGAATGTTTTTATTTTGACTTGATTTTTGAAGGATAATTTTACTGGAGATAGGATTTTCCACTGAGAATTTAATTTTCTCAGAACTTTGTATATATCATCCCAGTAACTCCTGGTCTCTAATTATTTCTGATAGAGGTCAACTTAATATTATTGTGGTTCATGATAAATCAGTTTTCTGTTGCTGCTTTTAAAGTGTTCTCTTTCTTTGGCTTTCAAAAGTTCAGCCAAGATGTGTATATCTATGTTTCACCTGCTTGGTGTTCTTGGTGTTTGTTTAGCTTCTTAGATGCATGAGTTATTATTTTTATTTTTTAAGACTTTATTTATTTTTAGAGGGAGAGGAAGGGAGGGAGAAAGTGAGGGAGAGAAACATCAGTGTACGGTTGCCTCTTGTGCACCCCCAACAGGGGACCTCATCCACATTCCAGGCATGTGCCCTGACTGGGCAACCCTTTGGTTTTCAGGCTGGTGCTCAGTCCACTGAGCCACACCAGGCAGGACGCAGTTATTATTTTTATTCATAAAATTTGGGGATTTTAGAATATTCAAATAGTTTTTCTGTCACTTTCTCACTCCTCTTTCTCTCTCAGCCATGTTACGTATAGGTTGGTGGTGTGTGCAATGGTATCAGCCATGTCCCTGAGGAGCTTTTCATTTTTCTTCATTCTTTTTCCTGATCTTCAGGTTGTATGATTTTTATTGTTATGTCTTCAAGCACCACTGATTTTTCTGTCATTTCAAATCTATCGAACCTCTCTAGTAAAGTTTTATTTCTATTACTGTACTTTTAAAATTAGGATATAATTGACATATAATGTATTCATTTTAGGTATACAATATAATGGTTTGATATAGGTATATATTATGAAATCATCACCACAATAAGTTTAGTTAGCACCCATTACTACCTATTGTTTTTTCTTATGATGATAGCTATTAAAATTTAGTTGCTAAGTTGTTTTAGTAACTTTCAAATATACAATACAGTACCATTAATCTAAACTCACCATGCTATACATTACAGCCCCAGGTCTTATTTGTCTTCTAACAGAAATTTGTACCTTTTGACCACCTTTAACCATTTTACTCATCCCCCAAATCCCTGCTTTTGGCAACAACCAATTAGTTCTCTGTATCTATGAGTTTGATTTTTTTTTTTTTTTTTAGATTCCATGTATGTGAAATCATACAGTGTTTGACTTATTTCTCTGGAACCTTACTTCTCAAGGTTCATTCATGTTGTTCCAAATGGCAGGAATTCCTTTGTTTATATAGCTGAATAATATTTACATATTTATGTCTACATATCATTTATTTTTTAAGATTTTATTATTTTTAGAGAGGGGAGAAGGGAGAGAGGCAGAGAGGGACAGACATGTCAATGTATGGTTGCCTTTCACCTGCTTCCAGCTACAGACCTGGCTGAAGACCTGGCTTGCAACCTGTTATGTGCCCTGGCTGTGAATCAAACCAGCAACCTTTGGGTTTGCAGGTCGGTACCTTATCCAACTGTGCCACCAGCCAGGGCCACATTTTCTTTATCCATTTATTTATCAATCAACACTTAGGTTGTTTCTATGCCTTGGCTATTGTAAATAATGCTGCTATGAACATGGGGGTACAGATATTGTTTAGACATATGTTTTTGAGATACTTGTTTTCTTTGGATACATACCAAAGAATGGAATTGCTATATTATATAATAGTTCCATTTTTTTTTTTTATTGTTGTTGTATTACATCCATCCCCTTTTAATAGTTCCCTTTTTAATTTCTTGAGGAACCTCTATACTGTTTTCCACAGTAGCTTAACCAATTTACATTCCCACTAACAGAGCATAAGTTCTCCTTTCTCCACATCCTTTCCAAAATTTGTTATTTCCTGTCATTCTTTTTTTATTTCCTGTCATTCTGATAAGAGTCATTGTAGTAGGTGTCAGATGGTTTTGTTTTGCATTTCCCTGATGATTAGTGACATTGAGCACTTTTTCATTTGCCCATTGGCCATCTGTGTATCTCCTTTGAAAAATGTCTACTCATATCCTCTTCTCATTTTTAAATTGGATTGGCTTTTTTTCCCACTGAGTTTTCTTTATATCTTTTGGATTTGCAAGTATTTTCTCCCAGGCTGCAGCTCCCAGAACAGTCAAACCATCAGGAGCAGCAGTGGCAGCGGCCGTGGCCGTGGGGATCCCCTACCCCTATCCCCACAGTCACCTCCCTGTCTTCGGGGCTGGGGGAGGCATCAGCGGAGGCTGGACTAAACAGGTCACCTGCAGGTATTTCATACATGGTGTCTGTAAGGAAGGAGACATCTGCTGCTACTCACACGACCTCTCTGCCAGTCCGTACAGTGTATTTTCAGCAAGGGTACTGTATTTACGGAGACTACTGTAGTAGGTACTGTAGGTATGAACATAGCAAACCGTTGAAACAAGAAGTAACTGCGACAGCTCTAACTGCAAATCATCACTTGCTGCTTCATCAAGTCTCTCATCAGTAGTTGGACCTGTTGTTGAAATGAATACGAGCAAGGCCGAGTCAATAAATTCAAACTTTGCAACTGTAGGAGCAGGCTCAGAAGACTGGGTAAATGCCATTGAGTTTGTACCTGGGCAGCCCTACTGTGACCGGACTGCCCCTTCTTGCACTGAAGCACCCCTGCAGGACTCCATGACCAAGGACTACCCAGAGAAGGAGCCAGCAGTGGGAACAAAGCAGCAGCTGTGCCCCTATGCTGCAGTTGGGAGAGTGCCGCTAGGGGAAGAACTGTGTGTATCTGCACTGCGATGCCTGTGACCTGTGTGGGCTACAGGTCCTCACCCTGTGGGTGCTACCCAGAGGTCACAGCACATAAAATCTTGCATTGAGGCTCACGAGAAGGACATGGAGCTGTCATTTGCTGTGCAGCGAGTGCAACAAGGATAAGGTGTGCGGCATCTGCATGGAGGTGGTCTATAAGAAAGCCAACCCCAGCAAGCGCGGCTTCAGGATCCTCTCCAACTGCAACCACACCTACTGTCTCAAGTGTATTTGCACGTGGAGGAGTGCTAAGCAATTTGAGAGCAAGATCACAAAGTCCTGCCCCAAATGCTGGATCACATCTAACTTTGTCATTCTAAATAAGTACTGGGTGGAGGAGAAAGAAAAGAAGCAAATACTCATTCAGAAATACCAGGAGCCTGGCCCTGGCTGGTGGCACAGTGGATAAGGCGCTGGCCTGCGAACCCAGAGGTTGCAGGTTCGATTCCCCAGCCAGGGCACATAACAAGATTGCAAACCAGGTCTCCAGTCAGATCTGTGGCTGGAGGCAGGTGAAAAGCAGCCATACATTGATGTCTCTCTCCCTCTCTGCCTCTCTCCCTTCCCCTCTTTCTAGAAATGATGAAATAAAATCTTTAAAGAAGAAAAAAAAAGAAATACAAGGAGCCTGCGAATCTGAAGGTTGCTGATTTGATCCCCCAGCCAGGACACAACCAGGTTTCAAGCCAGGTCTCCAGCCAGGTCCATGGCTGGAGGCAGGTGAAAGGCAACCAGACATTGATGTTTCTCTCCCTCTCTGCCTCTCTCCCTTCCTCTCTCTGGAAATAATAAATAAAAATCTTTAAAAAAAAAGAAAGAGAAAGAAAAGAAATACAAGGAGGCAATGAGCAACAAAGTATGCAGGTATTTTGATGAAGGATGTCGGAGCTGCCCATTTGGAGGGAACTTTTTACAAGCATGTGTACTCTGATGGCCATAGAGAGGTGCTGCAGAGACAGAAAGTGGGAACATCAAGCAGGTGCCGGGCCCAACAAAGTAACCACTTCTGGTAGCTCATCGAGGAAAGAGACAGCAGCAGCCCCTTTTACCATGATGAAGAAGAGGTTTTCACGTTTGAGCTGGGTGAGATGTTGCTTATGCTTTTGGCTTCAGGTGGGGAAGACGACTTAACAGACTCTGAAGACGAGTGGGACTTGTTTCAGGATGAACTGGAAGATTTTTATGATTTGGATATGTAGAGGCCATGCGCGGCCTGTGAACTGACCTGCGTAGCCTTGGACAAGCTCCCCCTGCGTGGTGGGGCGGGCCAGTGGTTCTCCCCAAGGCAGGCCTAGCCACTCCAGGTGCTGTCATAATAACTTGTACCAGGGCCTGTCCTCTCAATCCTTCACTTTTCCCCAAGGATATGTTGTTTCCTCTGATTAAAAAAAGTTTGAAAAATAAACTTTAAAGTTAGTGTTTTTGTAACATGAATTGAACAGTCAGACAGTAAGTGTAGGTTTGTAGCATCATCTGTTTTGAGCCAGATTCACACAGTTGGAGGGTATTGTTTGTGGACTTGTTGCACTCATTTTGAGGACCCCAGGTTCAAAAGTCACAACATTGGCCCTGCTTTGATGCCTGAAAATGAGGGTGATGGGTGAAGAATCTAAGCTGTCGCCAGTACCCTTCTGCTACAGACTGAAAAGGTGGATACTTGAGGTTTCTGATGAAATCTGCACATCTGTGTTTTAATATCCGTTCCCTACCCTGCAGTCTGCACCCTGTCCACTCATTCTGTGGTTTGGGTCTCTTGTTGAATTGCACACAAGTAATTAACTACTGGGTAATCATTTAAAAAAATTTTTTTTGTAGGTTGCCTTTATTTTGTTGATGGTTTTCTTTGCTGTACATAAACCTTTTAGTTTGATGTAATCCCACTTATTTTTGCGTTTGTTGTCTTTGCTTATATTGTCATCAAAAAAAATCATTGCCAAGATGAGTGTCTAGGAGCTTACCTCCTCCTGTTTTTCTTAAGAATTTTGTTTCTGGTTTTATATTCAGGTCTTTAATCCATTTTGACTTGACTTTTGTGAATGGTGTAAAAAAGTGATTTAGTTTCTTCCTCCCTCCCTCCCTTCCTTCATTCCTTTCACATGTATCTGTCCAGTTTTCCCAGCACCATTTACTGAAGAGACTGTCCTTTCTTTCCCCATTGTATATTCTAGTTCCTTTGTTGTAAATTAAACAACATATATATGTAAGTTTATTTCTGTGGTCTCTAGTCTGTTTCATTGATCTGTGTGCCTGTTTTCATGTCAATACCATCCTATTTTAATTACTATAGCTTTGTAATATGGTTTCAGCTCAGAAAGTATGATGCCATCATCTTTGTTCTTTCTCAAGTTTGCTTCAGCTATTTCAAGTCTTTTGTGGTTCTGCACAAATTTTAGGATTGTTCTATTACTGGAAAATGCCATTGGTATTTTGATAAAGATTTGCTTTGAATCTGTAGATTGCTCTGGGTAGTGTACATATTATAACTAAACAGTAGTCCCTTCTTATCCGTGAGGAATATGTTTCAGGAGCCCAACTTGATGTCTGAACCAGATAGTACTGAACCCTATATATATTATGTATATATATACTCATACATATATATGATAAGATTGAATTTAAAAATTAGGCACTATAAGAGATTAGCAACAATAACTGGTAATGAGGTACAATAATTATAACAGTATACTGTCATAAACTTAATGTGAGTATGGTCTCTCTCTCAAAATACCTTACTGTACTATACTCTAGTAGTACTTGCTGCATTGGTGGAACTATGCCATAATACGATAACTTTCACCACTTTTTTTTTCCTATATTGCCAGAACACAAGCAGCTAATTTTATTGGGTTTTTTTTTCAGAGCATGTGAGTTCTCCCCACTGTACATTATGTCAAGCTTTATCATATGTCCTGCATTGTTACTACATAGTACCAGAGTAAATCTATCCTTCCATGCCTCCTTTGTACTTCTTTCTTTCTTTCTTTTTTTGTTAAAATTTAATTTTATAGGCAAATATTTGGGGAATTTTGTTCTGTACATCATTTATCTAGGATGAGCTTAGCTGGAGTTAATTATAAATACTATAGAATATTGCACAAGAATCAACTCTTTGTTGTTGCTTAGATAAATTCTTTTCTTTCTTTTTTTTTGCGGTATGTTGTTTATTTTACTAAAAATTTTTTAAATGTTATTGTTGTTGTATTACATCCATCCCCTTTTTGCTCCCCTCTGTCCCCCTCCCCACCCACCCATTCTCCCCAAAGTCAGTCCCACCTGTTGTCCATGTCCATGGACTTATACTAGGTTCTTGTCTAAGCTGCTCCCCTTTCTTCCCTCTGCCTCCCCCATCCCCCCAACCCCTTTCCCCATGACCCTGAAGGCCTATTCCTTGTATTCATATACTTGGTTCTGTTTTGCTTGTTGTTAGTTTTGCTCATTATTGTCCCGTAATGGGTGAGATCATATGATATTTGTCCTTCACTGACTGGCTTATTTCACTAAGCATAATACTCTCCAGTTCCATCCATGTTGTTGCAAAGGGTACAAGTTCCTTCTTTCTTTCTGCTATATAG